>PVJO010003188.1:0-127763 GCA_004026905.1 Hystrix cristata | reverse complement strand
AAGGTGGGAGCAAAGAACAGAGGTCAAAGTGAGTGAGATGAAGCCAGGTGAAGAGAATGGATTAGAGTAGAGGGAGGCTGTATTCCCATGAAAGAAGGTGCCCAGAAGTTCAGGCATGAAAGCAGATGGAAAAGGGCGTGAATGACACATTGGGGCTGGAGTGCTAGTAATTCAATGAGCATCAAAATAGGTCAACAGACAAGACAATTTGGGATGTCAGTGAATTCTGTATCTTACATCTCAAAAGAATGAAATACAATAAAAACTTCAGAGTGGTTGCTGATACTTAACAACAATCCTATATGTTGATATAACTTTGGCAGTAATTTTTTTGTGGTGCTAGGGATTGAAGCCACAGCCTTCTGCATAACAAGCAAGCACTGTACCACTGGGCTACCCCACTAGTGCCAAAGCTGAGAAATTTTGAAACTGGCTATAATTATTGATGAATTATTTTAGTCTTCTGTGATGGCAGAAAGACTGAATTTTCTATTCTTGCTAAAAGAGTAATATTTAAAATTTTATCATGTGTCACAATCAATTTTGTAAAGAATGTATTATAAGATGCATTAGCAGTTAATTAATAATGTTTTTCTGGGGGGCTAGAGAGCCACACATACGAAATTTTTGCTCAGCAATAAATTCTTTCTTTCCTTGGATTTTAACAGTGGTTTTCCAAAAACTACAAAACAACATATTTGATGTTGAACATGTTGATTGCATGGCATGCACAAGCCCTTGAGTTCAATTCCTACTACCGCCACCAACAAAAAAAATTATGTCCAGCTTGAAATACTGAAATAAATGTGCATGAAGATGTTTACTCCAGCTCTACTTACAGTAGGGGACAATGCCTGCATGTTTCATAGTAGAGTACACTTAGATACACTGGGCTGTGACACAGTATGGTAGTGTTATGCAGCCAGGAAAACTGTTGTAGCCAAAGCTTTCCATAGCATTGAATAATACCTATGTCATTAATGGTAGGTTAAAAAGAACAGAGTATAAGATGGTACTGCCCATATAATTTCAGATACATTAAAATATGCCTACAGGAAACAGAAGAAAAAAGCTGCCATTGCTGAAATTGGCTGAAAGCCGAGGGACACTGCTCCTGCCCCAGGCTTGGGGCACCAGCCTGGCTTGCTGGCCACCAGGGCAGGGACAGGAGCATGGACCCTGCAGTCGGCACCTGGCTTCCATCTCTGTGCAGAGCGGTCTCAGAATCATGTGGTTTGGAGGAGGTAACCCTGGTCTGGCTCTTTTTTTCGAAGGCAGAAAGATTTTCTTCAATCCTGGCTGTAGGAAATTTTACTCTGTGGTGCTCTCACTGGGGCTGAACTTTATGAGTTTCAAGTTTGGCTGGACTGACGGCACAGGGCGAAGAAAGTTCTGATGTTCCATTCAGTCACGCCGATAGTGGGAAGCACACGTACACAACTGAATTTGAGACGAACAAGGTTCTTGCCAGAAAAGCAAATCCTTATGGCCACAGAATCCCTCTCCGTACACAGATGCACAGTACAGGCACACAAAACACTTGCAAGCACATATACGAATGAATATGCACACATATGCATGCACATGTACACTCACACCTATACACATATACTCATTCACATATATACAAATTCACACCCACAGCATGCCCACACGAGTACTCATGACACACATATTCACTATGCACACACCACATCATAGTATAAGCACATGGCAGAGCAGAGGTCATACATGGTCTGTTATGTTCAGATGACCCTAAATCAGAATAATGAAGAGTTAAGCCATGTAACATTGTCTAAACATTTTCGTCTCTTTGCTTCTAGCCCACAAAGGGTGTGGTGGAATGAAATCATCTCTAAGGTTCCTTTAACTTGTGAAATTCTATATTTCAGTGGGACAAGATGCCACCATCCATGAAAGGCATCCCAAGTCTCTTCTCTGCACCCCTGCTGAGGAATCCCCTGGTCCAGGATTCCTGCCTTGGGTACCTGGCAGGGCCACTCTAACCCTCAAGGCAGCGCCCTGCCTAGAGATGAACGACTCAGGTTCAGACTATGCTGGAGGCAAGGGTGTGACTTCTCTCCCGTCTTCCTCCCTTGTGACCAGGAGTTAGTCTGAGGAGTACAGGATCAGCAGCCCACAACCACCATGGAATGGCTCTGGGAGTGAGGGGCAGCTGTCTGGCCTTGTCTGTTCCTGCTCTGTCCTAGACATTTCTAGGAGGTTCCTTCTTGCAGGTGCATGCACGTGTTAGCCAAACTTCTGTTACTAAAACAACTATCTGGAATAATCCGCTTACAATGAGGAATGGTTTATTTTGGCTCAGGGTTGAGAGGTTTCAGTCCTTGGTTCTTTGTTCTTGATGCCTACTGGTCTGTGGCAAGACAGAAAGAGTTAAGGAGGCAGAGTTAAGCAGCTCAGCTCATGGCTGGGGCAGGAAAAAGACAAGAGCAAGAGATCTAGGTTCCACCATCTCTAAGAAGGGCGTACTCCAGTGACCTAAAACTTCCCCCTGTACTCTATGCCTTAATATTGCCACCATCTCCCACAAGTTCCATGCTAAGCAGCCAGTTTGACAGCTGGTCTTTAGGGGACATCCTACATCCCAGCTAAAGCAAGCCGGAAGTGCTGAGTACTCCTCAACTCTGCCTTTGGCCTACTCTCCAGCCCATGCATTCAGCATGAACCCTGGACCCGCTACTGTCTTGCGTCCGCATCGGGAGCTGCTGAGCCCTGGGACTGAGAAGTGTGAAGGGTCAGGTTTCTCACCAGCACCAACCTCTGATATCAGTGAGGTCCACTCTCAGACTCAGGCACCGCTCAAGCCCAGCTACAATCTCTGAGAACAGTCCCCGCGAGCCAGTTCCTCAGGCGCTACGAGCGGAGCCTGGGCAGGCCTCAAGAACCCTGCCCAGTTCTCACGAGCTGTGTAGGCACTGCAGGGCTGGCAGCGTGAAGACGCTGAAGACTTGTCTGGGGAATGGAGGATCCGAGCACGCTACTTCCTCATCAAGTTTGGGCTGAAATATCCTCTGGAATTTGTCCTGTAGCCTGTGGTGCCATTCCAGGTATAAATTCAGAGGGAAAACTAATCATAAACAAAAAGAGGAGCCGAACAGAACTCTTACTTCCTCTGCCTTTTTAAAAAATAACAGTACCCACTTTTTCAAAGAAGCAACCCACTGCCTTTTTTATCCCACCTTTTTAGGGGGTTCTACTTTGCTGGGGTGCGCTAACATCATGGGTGGTTTTGTTCATGACTCTGCAAGCTATCTTGCTACCTAGACACACTGAGGTTCCAGTTTTCTCTCTTTACCTTTTATCTTTTAAATGTGGTGAAATAGAGATAACACTAAACTTACCACTTTAAGTATTGTAACTGCACAGATCAGTGGCAATATATTCACGCTGTCACCACCACACATCTTCAGAACATTTTCAACTTGTAAAACTGGTGTTGTGTTCTTGTGCTTAGTGAGGGCCAGTCTTCCAGCTGCCTGCCAGGTTCTGCAGCTGGCTGGCCTGAGCAGCTACTGCACAGAAAGAACCAGGCCAGGCGTCACCATAAGAATGGTTCTTCTGGAGCCGCACTATCAGGGTTTAGTATGACTGGTGTGGACTCTGGATACTGATGGGACAGTTCTGCAGTTTGAATTGTAAACTACTTTCTAGACAAAGTCCCAGCTACAGTTCTGATTGCTTTTGGATATGTGGGGAATCAGATTTTGGAACCAACAGAACTCACAGAAAGGCCCATCGGCTCACCCATAAAGACCCTGGTTCCCTGGAATTCTTTCCTCTGTACTGGAGACCTGGAACACAGGAGGACACACCCAGGAGCTGACAAGGAACATGCTGCCTGAGTGGGTTCCAGAACAACTCTGAAGACAAGGTCCCATGAATAGCTGTTACTTCTGATTCTTAAGAACTCGCACATTCTGCTATTTTATTTTTTTCCAGGTCTGGGCATCGAACCCACAGCTTCCCATTAAGCTATGTCCCTAGAACTTTTTAAATTTACTTTGGGAGACAGGGTCTTGTTAGGTTGCCCGAGTTTTCCTCAAACTTGCAATCGTCCTCCCTCAGCTTCCTGAATAGCTGGGATTACAGATGTGCACCATCACACCCAGCCGCATATATCCTGATTCTTACTATGGCCACAGGTGGTGAATTAGAGCCCTCTGTCTTACTCCTGCAAAAGGTAGAGTTGGTACCACATGGCGAGGCTCTGCAGACCAGTTTTGACACGGCCAGAGTTCGTGGTACCTAAGTTCACACACCGCCCCCGGGAATGCCCACATGACAGGTCCCATGGTGGGGCAATGAGCCTGGTGATCCTCATCCCCTTGATGCTTGGATTGTCACCATTCCTGCGTGTAACTTTGACATGTCATGAGGCAGGGCCCCAGAAACACGGGAGCAGGTGCCTGGCTGGGACCTGCGGTCCTTTTGTTCATCTGCCCAACGTCTTCCTCGTCTCCCTCCTGTTAACTGAACACTGTTCTGGAGAGAAAAACACCTCTCCACATGAATCCAGGAGCACGGGCACAAGGGTCATAGGAACTCTGTGTCCTCAACCACCACGCTTCCACAGATGTTCATCTGAGCCAGGTTCAGAGACCCCACCCCCCCAAGGCATCCCCCAGGGTATCGCACACAGATGCTGCAGAAGGGCAGCCTGCCCCTGGGTTTCAGCTGTCCATTTCTGTGTCCTTTTGAAGTGAATTTCCACTGAAGCAGGGAGGACTGAGTCTAACACTCAGGATGGAATTGGACAAGAACAGGAGGTTCCACTCTTTAAGGCAACCTCAATGTCAATGTCATCCTTTCTAGGTATACCTATGTGTAGTGTTTAGATCACTCATTAATATTTCTATTCTCAGTTATAAAAGTAAATTGTTTGCCGTGGATAATTTAGAGAAAGCAAAATGAACTGCATTCCTACCAGGGCAGGGAAAATCATTACCACTTTAGTATTTTTCCCTCCAGTCTTTTTTCTCTTCCTTTTTTTTTTGGGGGGGTGGGGGGTATTGAGGTTTTACTCACCAATTCGGTCACCTCTAGCTAGTATCACATACTGGTATCAGGCAGGACGGCCCTGGACACCTTAGTGGACGGCCTGGGGCACACATGGCTTCCATTTAAAGAAGGGCAAGAGGACAGGTATCTTGGGCTGGGGGATTCCTCTTGTTCCTGGCCCAAATATCTTGGCCTCAGAAAAGCAAACCCTCTTTTGGTAATTATGAAGATTAAAAGCTACTTAGTTGGTTCACCAAAGCCAAATGGAAAGCGCCTCTTTTCTGTAAAATGAGAAATGTGAACATCGTCTGGGCTCTTTTTACTTTGGCAAGTTGAATAATTAGTAAACACTTAAGTAAACTGAATTGTTTCTAATCCCTGGAGATTTAGATTGACTCTCAGGTTTCTATCACTGTGTCCTACTGCATGGGATGTTGGCATTGAAAACCTACAAGAGCGAGAATCTATTTTGAATTAAGGACCCACAAACCCAATGCAATAAGCAAGGGTTTATTTATTTTTTTACAAAGGGGAAAAAACAATTCTTTTAAGACATCTTATAGATTAAGTAAAAATACCAGTATTAATATATATAATGTATATACATAGTGCACATATATATATAGATAGATAGAAATATCCATATATAGAGAGATGTCTAGATGATATAACATTAACATACATGCTTCTTAGGACAGAATTAAAACATGTTCCCTCATATCAATTTAAAATTCTATCACAATTTCAAATCACTGAAAGAAAACTTGCTTCCTGTATTTTCTTTTAAAACTTCAAGTATAAGAAGTTATCCAACCAGGATCTAAATGTGGAAACTATCTGCTATGCACCAGTGACAACAGACTGCCACAGATGATGAGTCCAGGTCTTCTGAATTCCTCCACAGGTCTCCAGAACTCTGCAGCCGTGTCAGCCTTCTTCTACCTGAGATGAGAGGGAATGACAAAGCGTGACAGTTTGTGGGTTTTCTGTGCATGTTCACGTGGACGTTTCAACAAAAGCAAACTGGAAAACATCTTACAGCAACAACACGGGCCCTGAAATCACCCTGGAGCAAGATTCCTTTCTCCTCTTTCCTTGTCAAAAAACCCAAAACGCAAAAAACAAAAACAAAAACAAAACAACACAAAAAAAAAAAAAAAAAAAAAAAAAAAAAAAAAAAAAAAAAAAAAAAAAAAAAAAAAAAACCAAAACCACAAAAAAGAAACCAAACGATACTATCCATTCCCACCCCAAACAAAAACAGAAATGCTCAGGGTGAAGCACCTCTGGTGACAATCAGCACGCAGCAGGGACAGAGAGGTAGCGTTTCCTGGTGGCAGCCGCGGCTGACTCAGATGACTTCAGACACGCCCTCTCTGCAAAAGGCACTCACGTTGTCTATTTATAAATCATACAGTGGGGTCCAGGGACGGGAGTTTCCTACAAATACAAAAGAGACGCCGAGGAGCTAGGGTAAGAAGAGAGTATAAGAAATACACATCGCAAATAAATGTGCGCTTTTTCTTTCCTTTTTAAAAAGGACAATCAATAAGGGAATTTTAAAAATTTCATTGAAAAGTTTGAAATTCCAATAAAACTGTCAGTAAGAAGGAAAGTACTGTAGATGAGAGACAGAGTCCAGAACATTGAGAGGAAGGACACTGGGTTTCTGAGTGGCCAGACTGAAGGATGTGATCTGCTCTTGACAAGAAAGACCATCCGCACGGGGAGTGTGAGAGGGAGGGAGGTGGAGGCAGGGAGACAGGTGAAGAAGAGTGAGGGCGGCATCTTCAGGATGCGGGTGCAGGAAGGGACGCCCCAGGAGTCCAGTGGAAAGACGGACTACACCCTTTTGCTTCCGCCATCATGGAGGTGCTGCTCAAGCGGAGGCTACCCTCACCGGGACACGACAGAGCTGATGGAATTGTAAGACGTGCCGCTGTTGCAGCTGGAGGCATAAGCCTCCTGGCCACTGCCATCGAGGTTGATTTTGAGCACAGAGGAGGCCTTCAGTAAAAAGTCCGCAGCATCCCGGCGACCCAGCTCCCTCAGTTTGGACACGAGGGTGCCCACTGTGCTATCCGGGTAGGAGGTCCATTCCCGCAGCAGAGCATGCACCGGGCTGGGGAGGAAGTCCCCGGGAGTCCCGCTGCTGGTGTTGTACTTGGCCACAAGGTCAGGGAGGCCCAAGTTCATGGCAAGAAGACACCAATCCTTCCCCATGGGGTCGGGCGGGTCCAGCAGGCGACTCAGTTTCCTGCGGGTCAAGAGGCTCAGGTCCGACGCATGGATGTCCATGCCCAGGCTGGCCTGGGAGTAGATGTCGCGACAGCCGAAGCAGGTGATGCTGCTGAAGCTCTCTCTGTACCCACCCATAGTGTTGGTCAGGGAGCTCTCCTTCAGGGTCTGTGCCCGGAAGAAGTCCCGTGGCTGGTAGATCATGACCGGCTCGTGGTGCTCCCGCAGCTGCTGCGGACTCAGGTAGTGCTTCACCGTCAGCAGCCCCGGCAACGTGGTAGTCATGACGTTCTCGATGGTGCTGCACACGGAGTCCAGCAGCAGACAGCACTTGATCTTCTCGGTCTCCAGCCCGCGCACCTGCACCTCCAGGCCCTGGCCATGGTTGACGAGCAGCACCAGCAGCTCGGCCCCACGGTTGGTGATCCTGCAGCCGCTCACCCACAGGCGAATGTCAGCGTCGCCTTCCGAGCTCTGCTGGTGGATCCAGCGGCACAGGTTTACCTGCACCTTGTGAAAAATGCCACACGGGAAGGGGGTGAGATGCTCCACGGGGACGATGCGCACTCCGCCGTACACCATGACATCATCTTCCTCATCAGCCCAGGAGCGCTGCAGGTTGTCGGTCTTGATCAGGGCAGGGACGTCCACCATGGTCCCGCTGCTCAGGTCCCGGGCACAGATGTCCATGGCATCCAGGATCTGCAGCAGCTCCTCCACGTCGCTGTCGGGCACCAGGCGCTGGATATCCTCCATGGTATAGCGGCCCCGGTAGTGGTGCAGGGCCCGGGGCGTCTCCACTGAGAGCAGCTTCCCCAGAACATTGGTGCAGAGCCAGCGAGGGTCCAGGAGCAGCACGTCCTGCACTGTTTCACTCTGCATGATGTTGATCTGCCAGAGGGGACAACAGAAGGTCACCAGTCAGAGTGGAATCTGCACCAGGGTATCCATCACCCATAGCACGAAAGGGGCCGGACCCCAACAGAGACCTAAGCAGACATTCTGAGAAACGGCCGGGGTCCTTCCACGATCCACCCGTAAAGCCACACACTGCTGCACAAACAGTGGTTTGAGAATACAAAAATAGGCCCGAAAGACCAACACAATGGAAGACTCACACATAAAAGAAGAGGAAGGGGAAGAAGAGGAGGAAGAGACATGGCAAACGAATGCAATGAGAGTCTGACTAGATCCTAATCCCAAAATAAGTATGTAAGTGAATAAAATTATCACAAAAGAAATTATGAGCACAAGCAAAAAACCCTTGTATGAGGACTACACCATCAGTCATGGTAGCAAGTCAATGTAGTTGGTTTCAGATATGTGATCATTTGTTACACTGGGTTATGTAGGATAATGCCTCCTCTTTGGAAGTACAGGCTAAAGGGTTAAGAGGTGGAATGTGAGGCTGTCTGAAAAACAAATTAATAAATGAATAGTAGAGAAAGCAAACAAATGCTGTGAAATGCTGTGAAATGTCTGAAAAACAAATTAATAAATGAATAGTAGAGAAAGCAAACAAATGCTGTGAAATGTAAATAAGTGATCAACTTTAAGTGTTGAGCACATTAGAATTCATGATAGCATTCTTGGGACTTCTCTAAAGATTTGAAATTTTTCAAAAAAGATATATAGTGTAAATTTAAACACACTTCCATACAAAAGGTCTGGAAAGATATGCCACCATGATAATATTTCACCTGGGAGAAGGGACAGGAATTGGACATCAGAGGTGGTGATTTGAGGGACTTTAGCTCTATAGATCATGTTTATTTCTTTAAAAAAAAGTTAGGGGAAAAAGTAACAAAAATCTTTCTTTGTCTTCGTGTCTCCAAAATGATCTGCCTGAGGACACCTCATCACCTTTTCTCAACTCTTGATTGACCAGAAAGTTGGTCTGGAGCTGGACCCTCCCAACCACAGGTACTGCCAGCCTGGGAGCTGCCACAAGAGCAGGAAACTACCAAGTCTCCAAAGGTGAGTGAAGAGACACCCACCCAGGGCAGTGACCTGCACGCCTAACTAACAGGAACTGGAAGACAAAAGCAAAATAGAGAAATCTAAACAGCAATGCTGAGGGGCGAGAAGCAGAGAGCTGCAGGTTAGGGAATCAAACAAGGCAGTAACAGTAGCACATCTGGAACTACTAGGCTCGTTCCCCACCAGGCCCTGGACCTTGGGACAGAACTGAGTCCCTGCTGGCCCTCTGCCTGCCCACATGGAGAACTCACCTCGCCTGTGCTGTGGAGCTGCTGTGCGATTCGCCTGAGGTCCTCCTCGCTGGCCAGGGGGTTCAGCTGGTCTTGCACATCATACACAAACTGCTGCAGGGACATCAGCTGGTTGGGCCCGTTGAGCTTCCTCCAGGATGGTAGTGTGGAAATGATTTTCTCACACAGGTGCGTCATGGGGGGGCAGCCCTAGAGCATGTGAGGTAGGACAAGGTGAGGGAGGAGCGCTCCTGGCGACACCCCCGTCCAAATGAGATGGCGCTTTGCTGGTGGAGTGTGGGGGCAGTTACTGTTTTAGTGGTGCCTTTAGGCAGAATCTGTTTATCAAATGTACAGTTCTGTACAAGCTTTTCAGTTCTGTCTGTCCTGATAAATAGATGGAGAGTCTTCAGACTCAAGCTTTTGGAACATTTGGAATTTTGTAATTCATCATGTTTTGTTCAGTTCTTTCCTCCCCGTTTACTTTCTTCACTCACTCACACCCTCCCTCATGCCCCTCTGGGAAGTGACTGCTCCTCTCTGGCAATGGGTGCTTCAGGAACAGAGAACAGAGAATGAGTATCATTGCCAACAGTAGAGTGGATTTCAACCAGTAAATCTGGTATTCATGAGGATTGCTATTGAACTGTCATTCTGTTAGAACAGTTCTTGGTGACTGGCTTGAAATTGGTTTTTAACCTCCTAAATTTGTTAAATGAGCCAGCCTATGTTTCAGATCCATATTAACACACCATCCTGATTAGCCATCACAGAAGCCACGTACTATACCACATCATTAGTCAGGCATCCTTTTCCAATCAAGTTTTATGTCGCCTATATTTCGATCCCTGATCAAAAAAACTTTCTCAGGCATAAGGACAGTTGATCTGGGGGGGCCCACTTTCCTGGCCTCAGGAGTTGGTAGGGAGTTGGACCACTGTGGCCTGAGGAAGGAGGCTGTTATCCGACCACAGGCAGCTGGTTTGGGGATCCGGAGGCTGCCCCAGCCACCCCCATCAGCTGAACGTGCCTGGGGGCCCACCTGAGGTGTAAGGACCACATTTTTGTGCCAGAAGAAGGGGTTTCCTGGGCATTTTGAGTGCAGATGTGGAGCCGGGTGCTGGTGCTGGACGGACCTAGATCCCGGGCACCTCGGGGACAGTAAAAGGGTCACACGCACCCCCAAGTCAGACTCAGGCTTGTACGGTAGGAACATTACTGAGAAAGGTGTGGCGCTTTCCCCTTTCAGCAATTTTTCCCTTTTAGTATGTTTTTTCTGTTCCTTACCAGTTTTATAGTACTTTTTGCACATTATGAATAAGCAATCCTTTATGTGTCAAATGCATTGATAATTTTACCTCTTAATTTTATCAATCTTTATTGCCAGAGATTTGTTTTCAATGTTTATGTTTCCAAATAAGTACACTTTCTTTGAAAACTTGTAGAGTTTTGTAATTGTTCTTTAAAAGTCTGTCTCAGTTTTAAGTTATTTTAAAAACGCATTCCCCAAAATTACCACTCAAGATATTTACTGTTTTATATTTGAACATTCAATAGTTTTAATCTACAGATGTTTGGGCAATGTGAAAAGTAGGATAATCAGCTTTATTTCCTTCCAGCCAAATAACCAGTTGTACAGGATTATTAAGCAAATACTTTCCCCACTAAATTAAAATACTTTTCATTAAATTTCTGTTAGATATTGAGATTTACACTGACATTCTCTAACTTCTTCTTAATTGTATTGATCATAGAGTATTTTATCATGTTTTATATCTTCTTCCAATGAAATTTTAAGATTAAAAACCCCAACCACCTCCATCCCGTTCAGATGCTATCTGGAACTGTATGAAATTTACTTCAGTTAGGAAAAATGAAGCACTTTTTCCTATCTCACCTGTGGCAAGAACACAGCCTTGTTCCATTTGTTCTGCTCTACAGTTTGATACTGTTAATAAATTTTGTTAGTATTTTCTAACTTTTCTGAATTTGCTAAAATGGTCCTTCAATATATTTTATGACTTTTTCTCTGAGTTCTCTCACATTCCACAATAAAGCACTTTAGAAAACCTTTCGTGATTTGTAAACAGAAATTTTATATTTAAACAAACCATGTAAACTGTAAGAACTGCAAGCACTCTATTTGGCCCTCCTGCCCATAATAACTATCTCCTACCATTTCTTGTTTCTCTCCTATCCTGCCTCACTGTGGAGTAATATGCTAACAGCATATCCATATGGTCCCTCAGTCCTGGGTGCTACTGTGAAGGTGTCCCCTGAAAGCCAAACCGACTAGAGCAGGACAGAGGCCAGTTCCCTGCTCGCTGCTCTTGACAGCAAAGACCAGACCCAGGGTCCTCCAGGGGAGACTCACCAAGACGATCTGGCTCCGAATTTCTTGGAGGTGATTCCGAAGTACCTTGATGTCCTTAGACCCAGAAGCTCCAGCATCCAGCACAAACAACTTATTTGAAATGTGAAGATCGTTCCCAAACCTATGACAAGAGCGAGAGCTGTATCAGCCCTGAATCAACTTCTCAGGGTCTTTACATTCGAGGTCCAGGGCGCCGACCGGCCCCGGAGCACCTTGCAGAGATCCCTCTGTCCCTGTGGTTTGGTGGACTCTGCTTGGTCGCTCTAAGTGCACAGGTTTGGGGACATGAGCATGCACTCCCGGGCATACTATCAGGCACACTAACAGGACCACTGGCTTCCACCCAGCAGCAGGAACACGCTATGGAAAGACATCAGCTCCTCCTGAGCAGGAAAGGGGAGGCCTGCGTGTTCATCTTATAAGTGAGGAGAAAAGACACTGATGAAAGGGGAGGGACGAGGGACTAAAGACAGAATTAGAATAGTACTAAAACTACACCATCCACCTGAAGACATTCACAGAAGACTCATTTTCCTATCAGGAAGAAAGAAGGTATGTGTCTCAAAATGATAATTCAAGATTCAAGTTACTAACACACAGCTTGATCTTTTTTGATGGAGGGTGCTTGATTCAGATATGGTTTGTCTCCCAAGGGCTCATGTGTTGGAGGTTAAGTTTCCGGCATGGTGACGGGTGCTGCGGTGGAAACTTTAAGAAGCAGGGCCTGACCAAAGAGGATTAAGGTCACTGGCTGCTACTCTCCAGAGGAATTAATGAAGTTTCCATGGGATTCCAGTTAGACCTCGTGGGGAGCTGCTACAAAGAGAAAAGACAATCCCTGGGTGTCTCTCTCTCTCTCTCTCTCTCTCTCTGGCTTCCTGTCACAGGTAATCCTGCCATGATGCTTTCTGCCATAATGTGATGCAGCCAAGGAGGTCTTCACCAGAGCTGCTGACATACTGTTGGGATTTTCTGCCTCCAAAACTGTAAACTAAATCAACTCTTTCTTTATAGTTACCCAGTTTCAGGTGAATAACTGTACTGAAGGAAAAAGGGAGTGTTATTGTCTCTGAGTAAAAACATATATTTTACCTCTGACCCTGTACACAAATTTTGTAAGTGAAAGAAAATTTTAAAGTAATACTTGACATTAAATGCACTCCGATCTATTTTATTCTCTTCTGTTCCGTTCCATCTCATCCTAGCGCATTGTAGAGAGGATTAGTCAAACCCCTTAAGTAATTTCATGACTCACGAGTGGGCTACAACTTATAGGTTGAGAAACACTGATTAGTGCTGTGGTGATAATCGAGGAAAGAATTGAAAGCTAAAGCAACCATCACAAATCCCCTCGGACAGTGGTGCTGGGTGGTGCTAGGAGAGGATCGCTGTTGTTCAGCACATGTTCTTTGTCTCTATTTAAGTGTATATGTGCATTCATCCTTTGAAAAAATGAAAAGTAAAAAGATCAATCATGGAAGAAAGGCCTTTCATCCCTCTCTCAGGTCACGTGGCTTCCACCTGCATTTTCACACCCACTCCCCAGATCCGGTTCCCTGGGAAAGGAGGCTCCCCCAGGCTGCCCTCACCTGTTCCTTATCTCCTTCAGCAATGACATGTCTTTGTCATATCCAAACTCGCCTCCAGCTGGACGAGGGACATTCATGATGTCAGCATGGGTGGCCACCAGGACCACTCGGAGTGGGTTCTTCAGCTTGCCACCAAAGGCTGGGGACAGAGAAGGAACAGTGTCAGGAGTAGGCTCCCCCACCTGGTGCCTCACGGCCTGCCCAGACTCGAAGGCCCCACACCTGCCACAAGGTATAATCCTCCAGAAGGCCCCGGGCTGGCAAACAAGAGGGCCCATTCTGGGTGGTGAGGAGGGGCCTCGGCAGTGGACCATAACACATGGCCACCCATGTCAGTTTCTCAGGGCTTCATACAAATACCTCCTCCTACATGGGGGATGATTTAAACTCCTACAAGGAGGGTGCTCTCTACAGGCCCAAAGAAAGCCTCTTCATGCAGCCACACGATCCAAAGAGAAACTAGTTGCATGACTTGCATGATAGCAGTTCTCACTTATAGGAACGTTTAAAAAAGGTGACAAAGGAGAAAAACAAAATGGCAGCACGTTGAGGGATATCAAACCCAATTTATTATTCTGGGCTTTTCTGGGGGAGAAAACTGGCTGCTGAGTGTTGTATTGCCCCAGGGAAGGATGCTGCTCTCATTCTACACAAACAGAAGTCCATTCTCCATGTTTTCCTCTCCTCTAGGAGTAAGGTCGGGATGCCACAGTCAGGCCACCCGGCCGCTTTTCTCTGTGGCTTGAAGGATCAGCAGAATGGGCGTCTCATTTTGCTGGTGAATTATGGTCTTTTCAAAAAAAGAGCAGGGACTCTTCAAGGAGGATTCTACATTGCATCCAGCAAAAACAATCATGGCTCTAAAGTGTAGAAAGAAGTGAGAAATAGCTCTTGAGGGAGATATCAGAATTGGTCTTTCAGACAGAATTGTGTGATCATGGTCCAAAAGCTCCCCACAGGACGCAGTGCCCATCTGAGCCACAGAGCGGAACCTCCCAGTGGGCCTAGGAGACGAAGGGAAGGGAACGGCAGCTCTGAGCCCCAAGCTGCAGGGCCCGAGTGTGGCTGCAGCCCGGCACGAGATGGGGAGCACAGCAGGAGAAGATGGGGAGCACAGCAGTCACTGGCCCGGAGGCCCAGCTCACCTATGGGTTCCTCCACCGGGACCAGGGACTTCAGGAAACTGAGCCAGAAAATCACTTGGTTGAGCTGGATCTCATAGGGTTCTTCTAGACTAAAAACAATGACATGGATCGATGTAGGATCATTTACAGCAAAATAGTCATAGCAGCAGAAGTACACAGGATTTCCAGAGAACTCCCACACACTGAAATCTCCAACTCCTACAGAAAAAGAAAAAGAAAGATTGCCATCCTGAAAGACCACCACCAAACTCAGCACTTTTTTCTAGCACTCCAGGAAGTCTGCCCAGGGCCAGTGATATGGATGGTATTTTTGTGTGTGTGCACAACACCCCCTTAAGGTAGATCCACAGGTGTAATACTTACACAAGTGGCACTCCCATGTGGAACTTTAAGAGTTAGCTATGTATTTTGTATTTTGTTTTGTAGAGAGAAGCAGCTCTTGGAGGTCTAAGGCATAAACAGCTTTTCCCACCTCTCTTTAGCCCAGATGAATGAACAGAATTAAGAAGCCTGAAGTTCAGGTTTGGGTTCTGTTTTTTACAAGAAAGGGGACAAAGAACTAAAGATGACTAAAAATGATAATGGAAGCGTGAAGATCTGCATTATTTCTGTTTTTCCTCTTCTCTGCTTTTTATTACTAAAGACTCCACCCACCTGTGAATAGTGAGATGGTGAGTTGAGGCAGATAGGCCCCTCTGTTTTTTTGGAGCTGGCTTTAAACGAATCTTTTTTAAAACTGATTTGGTTAGCGGCACGCAGATGCACCTGAGCATGAGAGCCCCAGGTGCCCGCAACAGTTTTGGCAGCCCAGATGGGACATAAGTCCCGGCTCCTGAGTGCCTTGCATCCCGACAGTCAGTTTAGAAGGACTGGCCGCTTGTGGCCAGCTGAAGCCACAGTCAGGGATCCAGTGACCTTCCAGCTGCTGCCGGGACACTTTCACACCTGGGAATCTCCTCCTTCTCCTGTCATTGCATCGGATGCTTATAAACACTTTTGTTGACTAAAAAAACCCCCAAAAAACCCAAAGGTTTTTGGGGAGCTAACCAACCAGCTCTGCCTGGTTTCCCACTAAAATGTGCACTCCAGGGATCTACCATCCCCTCAACTTCGACCTTCTCTTAGGATCATCTGGCAATCCCATTTGTGGCCGTTTACACCTTCTGTGGGTCACTTTGGGATACTGACTGGTGTAAAAAAAAATTTACAGATTAAAAAAAATTATCAGGCATTTATTTTAAAGTATTCATTTGTTTTGGGATGCTTTTGTTTCTTTTATCTTTCTTTCCTTACAACTACCATTATTCTAAAATGGACAACAGATTTCAGTACCATCTAAAATTATATAAGGCATTTGGGGCTTAGCGTTGTTCTGAGCCTTCTTTGCAAGCCACAGAGTTCAAGGTTCATAAACCATTTGTCAACAAAAAAGTTTAGATTCAAAAATTAAAATAAAAAAAATAGACCTTTGTCTGAGGGACAGCTGGCAAATTTTTTTTCCCAGTTTGTGGGTTTTCACTCCACTCTATTGGTGATTTCTTTTGCTGTGCAAAAGCCTTTTAATAACATGTGGTCCCAAGCACTGATTCTTTGTATTATTTCCCTGCAAACTGGGTTCTGCTCATAAATTTTTTCCCACCCCTATGTCTTCAAGAGTTCTTCCTATTCTATTCTCCAGTAGATTCAGTGTTTCTGTTTTAATGTTTAGATCTTTGACCCACTTCGATCTTAGTTTAGTACATGGTAAGAGACATGTATCTAGTTTTAGTTTTTGGCATGTGGCAAGCCAATTTTTCCATCAACATTTGTTAAAGAGGCTATCTTTCTTCCAGTGAGGGTGTTTGGCTCCTTTGCCGAAGATGAGGTATTTGAATGTGCTTGGAGTTGTTTCTGCGTCTTCTAATCTGTTCCATTGGTCCTCAGGTCTGTTCCACTGATCCTCAGGTACTGTTTTGCCAGTACCATGCTGATCTTATCACCGTAGCTTTACAGTATAGTTTCAGGTCAGGAGTTGTGATGCCCCCGCCTTGCTCCTGTTGCCCAGGATTGTTTTTGCTATTCTTGGTGTCTTTTGGTTCCAGACAAATTTCATGATTGTCCTTTCTAATTCTGTGAAGTATGTTAATGGTATTTTGATTGGAATTGCATTAAATCTGTATAGTAACTTAGCAAGTATGGCCATTTTAACTATGTTGGTTCTTCCCATCCAGGAATATGGTGTATCTTTCCATTTTCTGATATTCCTTTCAATTTCCTTTTTTAGAGTATTATTGTTTTCAATGTAAAGATCTTTTACTTCCTTTGTTAGATAGATTACTAAGTATTTCTTTTTTTTTTTGATGCAATTGTGAAAGGTATATCTTCTGCTATTTCTTTATCAGTGAGTTTGCTATTGGTACATAGGAATGCTATGGACTTTCGGGTGCTGACTTTGTATCCAGCTATGCAAATGAATTTAGTTATTACATCTAGAAGTTTTTGATGGAAATTTTGGGGTCTTCTATGTAGAGTATCATATCATCTGCAAATAAAGATAGTTTAAATTCTTCCCTTCCTGTCTTTATTCCTTTTATTTCTTCCTCTTGTCTAATTGCTCTGGCTAATGTTTCCAGAACTATAATGAATAATAGTGGTGATAGTGGGGGGCATCCTTGTCTTGTTCCAGATTTTAGTGTGAAAGCGTCCAGTTTCTGACCGTTTAGTGTGATGTTGGCCATTGGTTTGTCATAGATGGCTTTTATCAGATATAAAAAGAACTCAAAAAAAAAAAACCTTCCAAATTTAAAGACTAAATCCAAAAATGGGCATCTGAAATGAATAAACATTTCTCAGATGAAGAAATAAAAATGGCAAATAAATACATGGAAAAGTGCTCAGCATCACTAGTCTTTCGAGAGATGCAAATCAAAACATCGTGAAGTTTCCATCTCACTCCAGAAAAACAGCAATTATGAAAAAATCAACCAATAACAAATGCTGGCAGGGCTGTGGGGAAAAAGGAACTCTTCTCCACTGTTGGTGGGAATGTAGATTGGTCCAGACACTGTGAAAATCAATATGGAGATTCCTCAGAAAACTACAACTAAAGGTTCCATTTGATCCAGCTATTCCTCTACTGGAGATCTTTCCAGAAGAATTAAAATCATCATACCACAGCGATATATTTACAACCATGTTCATACCAACACAATTTGTAATAGCTAAGTTTTGGAAACAACCTAAATGCCCAACAACTAATGAATGGCTAAAGAGGATGTGGTTTTTCTACATAATGGAGTAATACTCTGCCATAAAAAAGGATAAATCAGAGACATCTGTAGGTAAACAGATGTACCTTGTATTCTTAAGTGAAATAAATCAGACACTCATGAGTACACAACGAATTCTTTCTCTGAGATGAGAAACTGTAAATAAGGACAAAGTGTAAATAAGGACAAAGAGGTGTAATAGATATTATATAAAAGGAACATAATATTCAAAAGAGAGGAGAACTAGAAAGGGAGAAGGGGGAAAGTAGGAAGGGAAAGAGGAAAGAAAGGGGAGAGGGGAAAAATGGAAAAATAAAATATATATATATATATATAAATAAACCTGCTGTAAATAGGAAAGAGGGGAGCAGAAAGGAAGGGTGGGGAAGAGGGGGTAAAACCAAGATACATCATGTACAGGTACAAAATAACCATGATGAGTGTGATCACTATGTATACAATGTACCAATACATGTTCTTGGTTAAAAAAAATAATAATTTAAAAAAAAATAGAGATACTGGTGGTGTGTTTGAGGAGCTTTGTTATAAACTGCTCAAAAATAAAAGTGCTTGTGGTACTTTGCTACTCCCTAAAAAATTTTAGTTACCTATAACTTTTTTAAAAAGATATAATTTTACTGTGATACATGGCATATGTAACTAAAACACACTCTGACCACATAAAATTGTCCTTAAAAAGATTCTTTAAAATAACTTTGGCCAAAATAGTATCCATAGCTGTTTTCCTTGCCCTTTTCTAGATTAGTGACAAATACAAGCAAGAGACTTACACACCCACTGCCCATGCAGCTACTTGGCTAATGTTGGTGAGTTTATTGGGGTTCAATTTCCCCCCACTTTGCTAACAGTCCCTTGTTCCTTCTAAACTAGTAGTGTTTCAAAATATTTGTCAAAACTTGTTTGCTACAAGTGTGATTTTGTCTCCTGCTACCTCCATTCCTTAACTAAAAACATAAAATAAAAAATTAGACTATAAATGACCAACCTTTGTGTTTTTCTTGCTGGGGAGTATTATTCCTAAACAGGTTTCTTTTTTCCATAGCGGAGGCCTTGAGCAATATAGCTAACATAAGATAATATGAACTTCTGACCAATATCTACATTTTAACACAATAAAAAATGTTTTAAAATCTGGGGAAAGATCTTTTAAGACTTATAATAAAGCAGGAAAAAAAAAACTTCAGAAAATTCAAACTCAGATTAACTAGACAAGTCATTTCCTTTAAAATGTACATTTCTCACCTTGCTAAAATGCCAATAGTATAATTTTTTAAAAGCTGATAAATGATAACTTTAAGTCTTTGTTTTATGAGTGTTGACACAAATGTATATATATCCTTCATGTATACTTGTGTTTATATATTGTTTATATGGTACCAGATTAATTTAAAAATAAAGGTGCTGAAGTAACTGAAAAAACATAAACTTAAATGGCTTTTTGTTCACATAACTTAAAATAAGTTTTAAAAAATATGACAAAGGCATCCTCAATTGAAAACATGCATGTTGCCTATGCTACTCAATCAAAACTGTATTTTAAGTACTTAATTAAAAAAAATTCAGTTTTGCAAAGGTATGAAACATAAAAAAAATTAAAATATTTGAGTTTGTTAAGACCTTGAAGACTCTTAAACAGAGTTGTTTAAGCATTATAATATACATATGGCCCTGGCTAGATAGTCGTTTACTTAAAGGTTTAAATTGTTTAGCTTCTCAATAAATATTATATAATAAAAGGACTTCTTCTCACATTAATAAAAGGGTCCTAAAAGACAATATTTTACTATATATTGGTTAAAAGAGTTAGGGCTTACAGCAAAAATGGCTTTTATATCTCTGATTTAAAAAGAAATGCAAATCATGATTCTCATGAGTAGCTGGTAAAGGCCCTGGTGCGCCTACTGCTCATCCCTAAGGCGGTCTCTCTATGTCAGGACTACATCAGTTTCAGGGCAGGTTTATTCCAAAATGTTCTCAGAGCTGCTTTCGTTTTTGGGGACAGGGAAGGGGTGCTGAGGATCGAACTCAGGGCCTTGCGCTTGCTAGGCTAGTGCTCTACCACTGAGCTAAATCCCCACCCCCAGGGCTCCTTTCTTAAATGACAGTGGTTTAAAAAAAAAGCCAGACAGCTTCTACTTCCTTACTCTACTCAGCAAAAGTTAAGTTAGATAATGAAAATCCTCTATGGTTTATTACAGTAAAAAAGTGGGAGCAATTAAAAAGTTTGTTTATTAAACATTATCTAATAAGTCTATTTGAGAGCTTTCTTACTAAAGTCTATGTTAAAAAAAAAAAGTAGAGAATTTTGTCTTATACATCAACTTGTCTCTGAGTAAACACTGTCCAGACATGCTGTACTTCTTAATTTCCTAAAAAAGCTGGATTTGCTTTTACATGAACAATCACTTCCACAACTCTAAAATCATAAAGCCAGAAGGTGCTGATAGAAAATGAATATTTCTCCTGACAGTTCTTAAGTCTTTCTAGATCTTCTGAGCTTTGCAATTTTAAGTACTCATAATGATTAAATTTCGTCTTTAAATATTCATCATTATTAAAGTTCCTTGATGGTGGATTCACTTATGGGCATCCAGGATAGTTTGCTTTTGGTAACATAAAAATTTGGTTAAAAATAATTCATTGGTGTCAATGTAAATATTCAATTCAAAAGCCCCCAAAAACCCTTCAAAGATTTTTAAATAGCATTTTGTTATAGTGCATATAAATATACTTCCAGGAAACTGACTGTAGTTTTTAAAAGCATTTTCCTCAGCAAAGGAAAAAAAGTTATTGTAATCCAAAGTGGGCAATGTATCTAAAAGTGAACCTTGACTTAGCACAATTGTCTTACGTGTTTTATATGTTCTTTGGCTTATTAGTCTGTTTTTCAATCTATATACATGATAATTAACTTCATAAGGTCTTATAGGATAAATGAAAATCTGATGTTGGAAAATAAAAGGAAGGTAGAAGGAAGAGGGAAAAGTAGAATTGAAATGTGTTATCTATGTGTACCAATTCTCCAGTGAAAGGAAACATCGTGTACTGCAAACATGTATTAATAAAAGTAAAATAAAGGGGGGGGGCACTTTATACAGTTGCAAAAAAGTTGTTTTGAAACACTGACTTGTGTTTGTTAGCTATTTTACATCTTGTAGACGATATAAAAATAATTATTAAAAATTAAATAAGCATATAAATAAAATACCTAAATTATTTATGTTTAGGATACTAGAAACATTTGCTATTATAAATTTATATATTCTTTGCTTCTAAAAGTTTATAAATAATCACATATTTGAGTCAATTAAATATATTTCATACATTTTTGAGATATATACATATATATGTGTAAAACACTGATAAAAATCGAAAGATAGCTATCCCTTTTTTTTTTTTAAAGACAGGGTCTCACTATGCGGTTCAGGATGGCCTAGAACTCACTATGTAGTCCAGGCTGGCATGGAACACGAGGCAATCCTCCTGCCTCAGCCTCCTGAGTGCTGGAATTACAGATGTACACCACCGCGACTGGCTCATCTGATCCTTTTAATAAATTTCAAAATAACAATTCTAGAGGACAATAAATTCTAAAAGTAAAGACTTCTGTTAAACTACAGATCAACTAGTTATTTTAAAATGAGCTTTAAAAAATAAGTCTCGAGGGGTTAAAGATTTAGCTCAAGTGGTAGAGTGCTTGCCTAGCAAGTGCAAGGCCCTGAGTTCAATCCCCAGCACCCCCCCAAAAAAGGATCTCAAAACAACAGAGGGTTATATCTGCTCATCATTTTAAGATATCCTGAAGTTTACAATGTACATAAGCACAACTTATTTAATATTCTAACAACAGTTAGTCTAAAAACAATCTTTTGTAATAAAGAGTTAATAAGCTACGACTTGCCTGTCTATGGGTTTGTCTATGCTGCCTAATGCTAATAGTTCTAAAAGATGCTAAAAAAAACCTTGCTTGCTTCTCTGTAATACTGTACCATATTTCCCCGAAAATAGGGCCAGGTCTACATTAATTTTTGCTCCAAAAGATACAATAGGGGTTATTTTCAGGCCTTATTTTCAGGGATGTCTTATATTTTCATGTACAGCGATCTACATTTATTCAAATACAGTACTGTCGTCTGCGTCTAGAACATCATCCTGACTCTCCAAGTGCCGAATTCCAGTGGGAATTTCCCGCGACTCCGTTTGCTGTAGGACCATGAGCCCCAATCTCTGCCCTGCAGTAACGCTCTCCTTAAATGAGCACTTGTCCACGTAGCCAGCTTGTGGTGCAGCAGTACATCTGCCGGCAACATTGTCCCATGAATTCTTCGCCCAGGTCATGCCCCTTGCAGCCTGAGCATCACAGTTTCCGTTAAATCGGGTGTTCGCTGAAGACTTCCGAGACAGCAGTGGCAACAAAATGGTGACAGTTAAGAATGATCGTCCACACAGAAACGATGAAAAATGGCAGGTGCCAAAATTCAGAAATCGTTCCTTTATTTCACATGAGTGCATAAAGTATGTCCATTACAACACACGACGTGTTATGAAGATTCATGTTAGACACAACCATGTCTGTTCCTTGTCAAGTGCGCACATTCCTCGTGTGTTGTGTCTGCACCCTGCTTGGTCATTCGGCAGTAAGTCTTGAGCTTATGTGTTTACATAGGTGTTTACCTCTCATCTGAAGGCACCTGCTTGGGTATTTACAAAGACTTAATTGTAATTTATTTTATCATTTAAGTATTAATGTCAATAATATCTATTTATATTGAATTATATATTAATGTTATTATAACTCCATACATTCATCATGTGTCGTAACAGACATAGTAAATGTTTCTATACGGCTGACGATCTCAACTGGGGCTCATTTTTGGGGTAGGGCTTATATTACAAGCATCCTGAAAAATCTTATTATGGCTTATTTTAGGCTTAGGCCTTATCTTGGGGTGGTAGATAAACTGCTACTATTTTTCTGTCTAGTCTTTGCTTAAGTAAATGAGTTTTCTTTATTTTTAAATCACTTTGTTTTTACTAAATGCCTCATAAGGTTCTAAAATAAAGACTTGAGGCTTTTCCCACCTCAAGTATATTATATGTTCTTTTCTAAATACACAGTGCTTACATCAAAATATGACACCATTTGAGACACAAATATGAGTTAACAACACATTTTTATAATGACTGATGACATATGTATGTGGTGGCATAATTTCATACTAATATAAAAGTTAATGTTTTTGTTTTTTTTCTTTTGAGACAGGGTCTCACTGTGTAGTGCAGGCTGCCCTTGAACTCACTGTGTAGCCCAGGCTGGCCTCAAACTCACAGGAATCCTCTTGCCTCAGCCCCACTAGTCCCAAATAAAGGGAGCTGCAGACAAGGGCTGGAGATACCCGCCTTTGATGCCCCCTACCCTTCCAAGGTAGCTGTCTCTCTTCCCTCTTCCCACTCTTCCAAATAAACCATCTTCCTTTATTTTGAACTCGGACACTTTAATCCCTTACCAGTGCTGAGAGTTTGTGATCCTGGGAGTTCCAGAGGAGCAGCAGCGCGGACCACCCTGACATCATGGAGGGACATAGTAAGGGGCCCTCTCCAGAGCTCAAACTGATGAGGCCACTCAATGGGGAGCTTTTAGCTTCCAAGACTGTAAGCTAAATAAACCCCTTTATGACGTACCCAACATCAGGTATTTCTCCTAACAACAGGAAATAAACTAATAGAGCCCCATTTTACAGATGCAGGCACTATCTCAGGAAAACTGAGCAGGTTGTCCGAGGCCACACGGCCACTTAGTGGCAGTTTCAAGACCGATTCTGAGTGTTTAAACTTCATCATTCAATCCTCAGCTCTAAGCTGCCTTCCAACAAAGCAGAAATTCTTCAGTGTCTTGGCACTGGCTGGGACCCTGTACACAGGATGCAGTGGTTTTCTGGGTGGAGAAAATCTTCCTTGGAAAGACTTAAAACTTTACTCCATTAGAAATGCTTGAGAGAAATGAACACACTTAAAACTTCACACATGCAGAGAGGACTATGTCTGTATCGCGGCATCAGCCACCACTTCAGCTGTATTTTAAAATAATACTTCTCATAGTTGGCCCATCAAACTACTACTGGGTGTGTGTCTGATGAGGCTTTTCAGTCTTACCAGACTTTATCCATCATTAATTAAGCACCTACTGTGTGCTGGGTGCTTTGCTAGGTGATGACAACCTAGTGTTTAGCTTTACATTTTAGGGTGCTAGCCGGCCCTATTTCAGTCCAAAGCTACTCTCACTACCATTCTGCACTAGGTTTTCTTCCGGATGTTACACACACTCTCTGGGACAAGCTCCTCTAGGCGAATATCTCAGAGCCCTGCCAAGGGAAAACCTGAGGCCCTTCCCTCTGGGGCAGGTGGCACATACCATTCAAATAGGCATTCTGGATGTCAATGGCTTTGGTGGACTGGTCATCGGCCGAGCAGTGCAGGTGATGGGACGGCGCCACAAACACTTCTAGCATCCCCTTGGTGAGGCCCGGCTCGAACATCATGCTGCGGCTCCTCACACTCACGTTCTCGCAGCCCGGATACAGGTTGTTGATGCTCACAGAGACTGCAGGTTAGAAGGGAAGCCGTGAGACTCCGCACAGCACAGCCCGGGTGCCTGCTCCCTGCGCCCGGCCTTGCCATGCAGTTGCCTTTTCCAGACACCCCGCTCCCCTCCCGCGTAGGTTTCGGGCTGGTCTGAACACACGCCCCTCGTGTGCTGTGTGGTGATGGTGCCGCCCACCTCCCCAGAACCCCTCTCTGCCCTGCTCTATGCCCCAAAGGGCTGAGTCTATGAATGGTGTCCCTCTGGCCCACTGGCCACTTGGTTTTCTGGTTAGGGCAGTCACTGGGAGGCAGTATTTGGAGTATTTTCTTTCCTCTCATTTCCTGCTTCTTCTCTGGCACTAGCTGTGCCTCTCCATGATGCCACCTCCTCCCGAGCAATTCCTGCCATAGCTGCAGCGTTCCCAGGGCACAGGTTCATGCTTCTCGTCCTTGCAACCCAAGACGGGTAATAGTTCTGCTCTCTTGCTAGTGTGCGTGCTTTACTATCTCTTCCATGTCCCTCTGAGTTCTGCCCGTGACTGCCCTTCTGTTACTGAAGCCTCAGGGCATACTCTCCACTCCCACACTGGCTGTCACAGACAAGCACTATGCTCGCCTGTGAAGCTATTTTAGGTTGAATGCAAAATGCTTCTATACAGTAGCAAGCCAGGACATTAATGCTGAATCATACAATAAAGTTTTGAAAATCCCCCTGAAGGGCTTTGAGTTGTTCTGGCAGCACATTTCAATCTGTGGCATTAAGGCTTTAATGACCCGTCAGTAAGTGTCATCTTCTCCCTTAGTGACAAGAAAATGGGCAACAGGGTACGGCGAGATTTTAATCACCTTGTTTGATGTTCACTGTATTTGCTTTTACCAATGGTAGTGGTACTAAGTTTTCATTTACACCAAGGAAATTAATTTTTTGTTTTTAAATACAAGCATTTTAGTAATTTAAAAATGAGTGTGCAGGCTGGGGATTTAGCTCAGTGATTAGAGTGTTTGCCTTGCACGCACAAGGGCCTGAGTTCGATCCCCGGCACCACAAAAAAAAAAAAAAAAAAAAAAAAAAATGAGTGTGCAGGGGCTGGGGATTTAGCTTGCCTAACAAGCGCAAGGCCCTGAGTTCAATCCCCAGCACCCCTCCGCCCCCCGCCAATGAGTGTGTGCATGTGTGTGCATCACGTGTCTGAGTTCAGCTGGATCACAAAGCCCGGGTGCCCACCTGCGGGAACACAGCCCGCGCTCCCTCCCTATCCCCGCGGCATGACCGCTTGCCAGCCATCTCTCCAATACTTGGTGAGGACGGAAGCCACCTTTCTGCCTCGGGGCTGTGTCTCGGGGCCTAACCCGAGGTGAGTGTTCTCTGGGTGTCTGGTAAGAAATGCCGTAGCAGAGGGGTGCACAGAGTGCCGCCGTACCGCACAGTACGGCTGCTTTGAGATCTGCAGCAACAGACACTGCAAGTTAGCAAGGAAGTGACCGCTTCATGTGGGCAGTCTGACTCTTAAAAGTAGTGATCCAATCGCAAGGACAGTCCCCTACTTGGGAGACCAAAGAGCTAAGACTCAAGACATGGAGAACGGGAGTATCCAAAGTGGGAAACAAGGAGCAAAAAAGTAGGTGCCAGAGACAGAGTCAGGTACAAGCAAAGAAGGTAGCAAGAAGAGAGTTCTATCTACATTTTATTCTTTCCATAAAAGTGTAAAATTAGGCAAAGAAGAACATGAGATGAAACAAAATGACATAATCTTCAAGGTCATCACGGTCACATCTCGGTGTATTTTGCTGCAGACTACATGTGCACATCTGACAAGAGCTTCGGGGACCCTCAGAAATAGGTGTGTCATCAGCCTGTGCCCTGGAACTTGTGTCTAGATCCACCATCTGACAGAAGCAGACCGAGGTCAGTGGCCTGTTGGCTTGGGCTTGCGGCCTCGGACACGCAATAGTTGGTAGGTAGCTGTCGCTCCTTCCCGGGGGACAGAAGCTTAGAACAGGGGGGTCCACAGTATGATTAAAGTAATAGCTTCTCGCAAAACACTGAAATCACAAAAGAAAACTTTTTGTTTCTTGCTAAAGACTGCTTCCTGGTGGTAGAAAGTGGCCGACCCAACAGGGAACGTACTTTGGGGCCAGGGTCAGAAGGGACTTCCTGAGCCTGCTGCGCTCTGGGAAGGACAGAAGCAGTCTCTCAAGCACCCCTCCCACAGGACTGGCTATCTTCCTTCATCCTGCAGATCTATGGCTTCCTCAGCAGGCCTCATTCCACAGATGACTTGCACCTTATTCTGTCTCCTGGCCAGAGGGCAGCCTTTGCCGCCAGCATTTAAGTGAGAAAGGCAACAGCAAAAGGCCAAAATTGTAAAAGCAAACAAACTTCCTGCTGTCTGAGTGATGGGTGAAAGATACATTCCCACGTGGGTGTCACTCCCGTGGGAGGAACAAGGCCTGACAATTCCAGGACTGGTCACTGGGACCCACAGCTCTGGCCTGGCACAGGGCAGAGCACAGCCAGTCAGGCACAGCAGGGCCACCGTGAGGGGACAACACTGCTGTTGTGGAGCCAGATGACTTTCCTGGAGGTAGCTGCCCAGGGGTGGCCTTTCCCCAGTGTCCAGAAAGCTCGGCTGCCAGCACCCGAGCTCCCCCTGGCTGCTCACAGGCTCTTAATATTTGTGGCAGACTGTTAATTTGAAAATACAGTTTTCTGTTGATACGCAGGCTGTGAGCTGTCATACCTCTCCGTGACTGCCCATACTGTGTCTCTCAGCCGCAGTATATACTTTTATCTTCACTTCTACCTTCCTTTTCTCTTTGTTCAGCCCAAGCTTGCTATGAAAAGTCAGTTTCTCTCCCAATCTTCATTCCTACCTTTTTAAATAAACTTTGTCACCACTTAAAAAAATAAATAAAATAAACAAGCTGTGAGGGCCAGGAAGTGACCAGTGAGTGACCTGCCCAGCCCACAGCTGGTAGGAAGAGCTACAGGGACCCCACCAGGGCAGGAGAAAATGGTTCAGGTCTCAGAGGACACAGCTGCTGCAGCTGCAGGATAGTGCCCAGTTCCACACGGGTGGGGGATCTCATTACTTCCAAGACTGTGTAGAAAAATACCCTGCCCACCGCTGTGGAGTATGCAGGCCACCCGGCATTAAGCAGTGCAGGCCACTGTGGGTCACACGCCTCTTCTGCTCTCATCTGAGCCCTCCCAGAGACCAGCTGGCTTTGGATAAACGTACCTCTTGACAACTGGATGAGCTGATTCATGTGCAGCACCCAGAACCCAAGTCAGCACAGCTGTGCTCATCCTTCAAGGTCTTCCTGGGGTCATCTTGTTTCTTATGCAAGTACCCACACACCCTTTTGATCTCTGCCTACGAAGCAGCCACCACACTAGCTGGCCACACTTTGTCTTCTCTTGTTCCTTTCTGCCAGGTGTTACTCTCCTAAGACTTGCACGTCCCCAGCAGACTTTCTATGAGCTGTGCTTCCTGAGTAAAGGAGGAGGCTCAGCTCCCAGGAAGGAAAAAGTTCATGGGAAGTTCTCTCCCTTCAGGTCTTCCTGGGAGCAAAGCCTGCATCTTCTGAGCGGTCAGGATTCCAGAAGACTAAGAAACAGAGCTGTGTGGGACTTCGCTAGAGCAGCATCTACTGTCTGAACCATCTTCCCGGAGAAGCAGGCTCCCACTGCCCAGCAAGTGTGAGTGAGAAATGGAAGGATTCAGCTCCAAGCCCACCCACCCAGGAGACCCAACGAAACAGGAGGAGCAGCCTCCTCACTGGGCGGCCGGGCTCTGCTGAGCCACTGGGCGGCATCTGCCCCAGAGTGGACGGTCCTCCGGCAATCTTCTGTCCCAAGCGCCCCGCAACCCAAGTCTCTCCTCACTTGGCTAGAGGATGATTCCAGACAGGTGTGTCTCTCCCTTTCTCTCTGTCTCTGTCTGTCTCCCCCCAACCCCCATCATCAGGCTCACATCACACCGCCTTCCCCAGCAGGAGAGCTGAGTCTCTCTAGGACTGCCCAAGGAGCACGCTGCTCACTGCTGGCCTGGAGCCACACAGCTGGCCGAAGTCCTCAAATGCAGCAAACATATCTGTTTAATGGTGTAACCGATCTCAAAGAGCCAATATTGGAAAATGGAGTATGTGCACACGCAAATGTCCTTGTGCAGTGTCACTGACAAGCACTGGCTTGGGCACAGGTGCTCTGTGAATCAGCAGCTTTGGGCCTCAGGGCAGCTACCATCCTCTCCAGGATCCCAAGGCCTTTGAGACACTTCCAGGGAAAGCACTCCAGGAGGCTGCCGTGTGCACTGAACGAGGTATCCCGCTCCCAGCACACAGTTAATGCTCAATAAATATTAGCAGTGCATATTAGCAATGTTATCAGCATACTAAATATGGGTCCGCATTGATTGTATTTCATACTTGAGTTTCAATTCTTTTGCTGGGCTCAGAGAAAGAAGTTGGAAGGTTTGAGTAGATCTCAGCCGACTGTTCCTGGCTACTTATGTGCCCCAGACATCTTGCTTCACTGAGAGCGGAAGGTCACAGACACACAAACTGCAAATCGTTCTTTCAATCTAGAGAACAGCTGTGACACCTCTGTGATATCTTGTCTGGAAAATGAACCTGACGCACACAGTGGCACAGCTGACAATGTCCCAAAAATTCTTGGACGGTCTCTATTCTCATTCTCGCAAAAATTAACCTTCTTCCTCTGAAGAGGGACTCTGGAGAAAGAACTTGCAAGACAGCACTGTTTCTTCTGCTAACTGTGGGTGTCCCTCCTCTGGGGAGGGCAACTCTGCGGGCCGGGATATGAACCCCGAAAGCCCCCGCAGCAAGTGGGTAACTGTGTCTGCAAGGAAGGGAAGAGAGCAAGCCTGCTTCCCAAAGAGGGCTGGCGCGACATGGCCTGTAAAGGAGCCTGTGGAAGCACTCTGCCGCCCTGGGCCGGGCAGGAGCAGGGCTTCTTCAGGAAGCTGCTGTTGCCACTCTGGGTTCTCACATGAGTGGTGCACCTGCGGCCCTCCAGAAAGAAAGCAGAAGGGTGAGACCCCTCTCGGAGGCCAGGACTCCATCTATGCTGCACGTAGCCCGGCACTGGCTCGAGGGTGGAGTCTTTGCGTACAGCACGATGCAGTTCTGCATTGTGTGCAGCTGTGATTCTGGACCTTCACGTCTGAGTGTGATTTCAGGGGGCTTTTTTCCGCTATGGCCGGGGCAGTCTGCCCTCACCGGACAAGACAGGGGTGGAAACAAGACCAACACCAACTCGACTCCGTCTGAAAGCACTAAGGCCACGGGGTCTGCCCATCTGCAGGCCAAGAGACCAAAACAAAAGACCGTCTCAGCCCGCACCTTGGCCTGGGAGTGAAGAAGCCAACACCTACGGGAGGCTCCTACCTGTTGGCTTGGCAGCCAGAGGTGACGGCGGGAAGCGAGTGGAGTTGGTGGAGGAGAGGCGGGGCCGGCGCCGCCGGAAGAAGCTCCTCAGCAGCCCGCACTTCAGAGACTCCACCAGGGTGGTCTTCCCAGACCCTGAGTGGCCAAAGAGCTTGAGCTTGATTCTGGGCTGTAGGTTCTGTGTGGGACGGAGCTGCTGGATGAAGAGCGCTCGGTGTGTGTCCTGGACAGGGAGAGAAAAGAGCCTGATAGTCACACAGAAGCAAAAGCCCTGAACAAATAGTGTAAGATGATTCTCAGGCTTCTTATTCCTGGCTTTTGCTCATGTTACAGACTTTTTTTCCTTCTCTATCTCCACTGAAGTTTTTTAAAAATTGTAAAATTCACATACCATCACCATTTTAAAGTACACAGTTCACAGGTTTTTAGTACATTTTTAATGTTGCATAACCATCACTGTAATCTAGTTCCAGAGCACTTTCTTCACTCCAGAAGGAAATGACACATTAGCAGTCACTGGCCTTCCTCTCTGCTCAGGCCCCAGCGACCGCCACTCTGCTTTCCATCTCCACCCACCACCTGCTTCCACGGCATGCTGATGCACAGCAAATCAGGCGAACAGTTGTGAAGCTATCAGTTTAAACACGACTAGGACAAGTCCTGTCTGGCCAGGTGGAGTGGGCTGCTCCCTTCTGTGAGAGGGGCCTGGCCCCTTGATGACAGTGTCACAGAACAAGAGGAGATAGGGCAGTACAAGAGACAATGCTACCTGCTGTGGAGGGGCTGAAGGACAGAATAATCTTCTTGCTTTTTCTCAGCCCTACAGGGAGAAGCAGGAGTCTCCCCAACATGGATTCATTCATGGATTCTCTCACTTGCTTATCCACAAACACAGGATCCAGCAGTAAGGACCAGAAGACTTGGACCAGGCTAGATCTGTACCCCACGGAGGGACACGTACACGAACGGTTTGGCATCAGATGGAGTGTAAGTGCTCCGAGGTGGGATGGTGTTGTCAAGGTGCTCAGTAAGTACCCAGGGAGCCCACCTCAAGGCCTCTGTGGCGGGGCTTCCCTCATGCCACCAGGGCCTCCTGGCCTCACACACCCGACTCCCCTCCATCACATCCCACTCTGCTCCCGAACAGCAGCTCCCTGTCTCAGCCCCCCACCCCGCCCCCAGGAGGGCACCCTGCTTTGGCGTTCCACAGAATCAGCTTTGCCTGCCACCTCCCCTGCAAGCTTCTGCCGAGGCAGGCCCAGGCTCTGTCGTGACCCCAGACTGCAGGATTATGTGGAGCTCTGCCCTTACAGGCCAGGAGGCAACTGAAAGGCGGAGACGAAATCCCCCATCCTGCCACACCGAGGGTGCCCAACGGACAGGATTGTATAACCACGTCGGCCGGACGCCCACAAGGGCATTTTGGTGAGATCTCACGAATGGCAGAACTATTTCCTCCTCTCTAAATTCTGAGAGATGCTCATTTTCTGTTCCTCTTTGACAGCCAGGCCGCTCCTCTGTCTTCCATTAACAACTGCAGTTACAAACTCACAATCCCCTTGCCCCCACCCAGACTCAATTTTCCTACCTCCATTTTTTATTTCTAAGCAGGTGGGGAGACCAGGCCTTCTCAACAGAGTAGCACTGCCACCTAGTGGGTGCTGTGGATAACTGCAAGTGGCATTTGTAGGTCCCACAATGTCATGGGCATGCTGCTGGCACCAGATGCTAGGTGTCTCGACAACACACACACAGCACGTCCCACAAGTGAGGCATGTTCCTGGGGCCCCAGTCAGCATCTGCTGAGTGCTTATACAGACCAAAAACCTGTTTACAAGGGCTGGTGATGTAGCTCAGTGGTTAGAGTGTTTGCCTGGCAAGCACAAGGCCCCGAGTTTGACCCCCAGAACCAAAAAAAAAACAACACCTGTTTACAACCATCTGAGATAAGGATTTAACTGCATTTTATACACACACAACCCAGGGGGTTGGCAAGGGCATGGTTTCATACACCCTGAGTTCTCCAAGATTGTGACTATCTTATAAGCAGGCATTTGAACACATTTTGTTTTTGTCTTTATGCATTGCAATGGCTTTTCCTCCCCACCTCTGGAAACCCTACTTACATGCCATGGTAGCCCTCGAGCTGCCATACCAGTCGTCCACGTGGCCTGCGGGAACTGCTCCCGGTAGCCCTGGGGATAAGAGCAGTACCTGCCCCCACCAGCCTCACACTCCACATCGCACCACGTGCATGCTGAGACCACCACATCTTATTATAAATAATCTCCCTTCAAAGTCTGCTTTTTTCTGGTGAGGGTGCTCTATGGATTTTTACAATTATCCACATAGCTGAGACGGATGTAGTCGTGTATAGACACACACGGGTTTTACGTCACGGAGGTAAAGGGGCGCAACAGAAGATCTGTTGTAAAATGCTGAGGAAGCGAAGGTTGGAAGCCACCACTCTGGGTGGTGATGTGTGGAACATTCTGGTTTCTTCTTCTAACCTCAAATCTCAAAGGACAAAGTGCCACGACCTTGGAAAGGGCTAATTCTCTTCGTTCATTATCTGGGTTGGCACATAGGCTGCCGATGCTCTGTTCTGAAGTGGGCGCTGGGGAGGACCGCAGGCTGGGAGAACCAGCGCCTGTGCCCTTGCTGCTGCAGCTCAGCCGGTGTGGCCCTGTTGTCCCTGACAGCCCTTCCTCTTCAGAAGCAGCCCCTCGCCCTCTGTCTGGATCCCCGGCACCGCCCACACCTCCAGCACACAGGAGCCCTGAGCTGCTTCACCAGGCCAACAACCATCACATTCCCTTGGCAGCAGCCCGCCAAGCAGATGGAAGCATTCCCCACCTGCTCCAGAAAACACAGCTCTCGCTCCACGCACAAATCCTGCGCAGCAGCGTCAGCTCCCTGAGACAGAGAAGATGGCGCAGACCCTTCATTTAAACTTCGGGGAACCTCTGTGGCTAATCCTCATCGTCCCCTTCAGATGAGGAGACTGAGGCTCGCAGAGGCCGAGGTACTTGCTCAAGGCCACAGAACGAAGCCAGAACTCACCACCAAGTCTCCCATCCTTCCTAGTGTGAAAGGGCGGTGAAGGGGGCAAAGAAGTAGGGGTAGAAAGGAGCAAGGATGTTCAAACCGAGGGCAGAACCTCAGAGCTGCTGGCTGGAAAGCCAAGCGCTGAGGACCACATGGGCAGGCCCCTCGCAGTTGGCCTTCACAGGAGACACTTCCTCGGCGGTGCCTGTCTTGGGCAGACATGGCTGGTTTTTTTTTTTTTTTAATTTTATTTTAAACCAAGAACATGTATTGGTACATTCTACATACAATGGTCACATTCATTACATTTATTCTGTACCTATACATGATGTATCTTGGTTCTCCTCCCTCCCCCCCTCCCCTCTGCACCCTCCTTCCCTATTTACAGCAGGTTCATTCAGACATGGCTGTTTTAAGGGAGATTTGTGAGTAATAGCTCAAAAAGGTGAGTAAAATGACAAAGACCTCCCCTTGTCTGAATTTTCATAGACGACCAGCAAATGTGTCCTTTTAGCTCCTCATTTCTGTTTGTTTCATGGGCAAATGTTTTCACTTGCTGGTCTTAGCATGAGGGTCCCGAGCCCACTGAGAGCTGCAGGGCTTTGATTCTTTCCCAGAGACATTATTTCCTTGAACTGTGAGCCTTACTCTGAGGGGGGCCATGCTCATCTCAGAATCTTTGTTTTATCCAACATCCTGGATTTACAGCTCAGCTTTTATGCCGTCCTCCATTCTGGGTGACCACACAATCGAACCCACCTTCTCACTTCACAAGTGGGTTCTAAAGAAGGCAGAAGAGGCTTTCAAAGGCCAAAGAACAGTGAAAGGCACCTCCATCCACCCTCTCTCCTGCACCCTCTCACTCCACAAGAGCTGGTGGTCTCGATGGAGAGGACCATAGCGTAAGCCAGGAAACAGCTCTCTCCTCGGGATGGGCAGAGTTTGCCACGATTTTGAAAGACAAGGAAAAGAAAACATCCTCAGTTCTTTTCATTCTAAGGAAATCTAACCTCATCCAGTAGGAAGACCACTCATGCTCCTCACTGAGACTTGGAGAATCTAAGTATAGCTAAATTCCTAACAGCTTTCCCTTCTCTGGCCCTCATCAGCAATTGCATTTTCACGTCTCGCCACTAGATGGCACGGCAGGGACGAGTTGCAGGGTGGAAGGGCTCCAAACTAGTTCTGGAAGGTGGTGTGAATATTAACTTATTTGACGCGGAGAACAAAAGTCTGCCTGTGGTCTAATGTTTAACAAAATCTACAAGACCATCCCGAGACTGGGCGAACCACAAAGCTGGCCTGGTCACACCCTCACTGAGTGGGCCAGGTGCAAGCAGGTCCGGCAACACCCCCAGGGAAGTGGAGTTGGGTGTCTGTGCTATTCTGGCTCATGCCTTGAAGTGTTCTCCAGTGTGTCCCCCACTGTCTGCGGTGTGACGGGAACACACGCGTCTTGGGTGTCCACAGGTGTGGGCGAGCCTTCCTCGGTGCAGACTGAGGCCAGGGTGGTGAGAGAATGCAGCTCCCGGTTCTGGGTGGTGACAAAGTTGGATGCGTGCGGTGTGTCCACTCGCCTGTCTGCGAGCTTTACTTACTGTAAGGATCTGCACAGGAGCGTGAGCCTCCAATGCTTCCTGGCCCAAGGCTCACTGAGTGACAGAGGCTGGACGGCACAGCCGGTCTGAGCAGCCAGAGGGATTCCTGAACCTGAGCCTGGTGTCACACCCGCCTGCTCAACACCCGGACCTAATCTCCTCGCCAGGGTCGGTGATCTCTGCTGCCCCGCTGGTCACAGCAGGCATCACGCATTGCGTCGCACACCACATGCTAGAGCTTTTGCCTCGGCCAGTCACTCTCCTTTCTCTTTGTCCACTGAACAAGCTCGACTCTGTACTCCTCGGAACCTTTGCCCTAGCCATGCTCTCTGCCTTCGCCATCGCTTCCTCTGGCTGACTCCTTCTTGCCCTTCAGGTGTTGGTTTCAGCGTCACATCAGAAAGGCTTCCTGACTGTCCATGTGAAAGCGGCCTCCCAACTCCCACCACTATATCTCACTTTGTCGTGTTTTAATCCCCTGAGAAACACACACACCAGGGCAACAAAGCTTCCTGGAAGGGGGCAGATGGTCCCCCTTGCACCTACTCAGCTCTGCTCTGCATGCAGACCAGGCACAGACAAGGGCAGATGAATGGCCGTGGCTGTGTTCTAATAAAACTTTATTTACAAAGATGAAGTGGGTGGGGGTCTGGCTTCTGGGCCACTGTTGGACAACCCCTGACCTGCCTTAGGCTGTCTGGCATCTTTCTTATTTATCCGCGGGCTCAGTCGTATCCCTTTTGGTGACTCTGGCCGCTGCGGTGCTTGGAACAGTTCCTGGCACACAGTAGACACTGGAACACCTTTTAAATATGTGTGTGTATGAATATCACTTGGTAGTTGGATTGGCCTTTAAAACACTGATGAATCTTTTGGTATCTAGTTTCCTTTCTCCCGGTACCATTTTTCACCGGCAGTTTAGCAAGCTTTTGCTTTCTCATCAGAAGTGACTAAACCTCTGCAGGTTGACAGGGAAGACCATCCGCAGCGTGGGACAGTCGGATAAGAGCACAGAGAGGTGACAAGGCTTCCCACGCGCGGCAGGATACAATTAGACCCAGTGTGGCAGGGCATGGCAACTCTTCATTATGCAAATGCAGTTTACTTGTAGTCAATGTTTTTATTCTGGGCAACTCCCAGTGTTTTCCTAGCTTCCAAAATATTCCTGAGTACTTCTCCACTCTATATGCTCAGGCTTAGGAGAAACAAACCACCTTTAAGATCAGCTTATGGAAAATCTGATTAGAACAACAAACAAAATAAAATGAGCCAACCCGTCAAGCCCTTGAAAATATTATTTTAACATCAGAAAAGAATGAGATTTATGGGCAGAGTTAGCAAAAATGGATGCCAAAAGAAACTCCAAAAGGAACATCTATCTCTATGCCCATCATGATGAGAATTCCTCCCATTCTCCAGAAGTGGATCTGGCTAAGCAACATGCAACTCTGAACAGATCGGAGGTGGACAGGGCTTTGTTTAGTGGTAGGAATTGCACAGGACGAAGTGGAAGGAGCAGCCTAGTTATAAGGTGCCAACCACCAGCCTGAGCGTAGCTGTGGGACCTTCTAGAGACCCCTAAAGCAACGGCGTGCTGGTAAACTAGCTCAATGGGAAATGGGCAACCAGATCCACAGGATTTGTTGATTCCTGTGGTGTAAACGTTCCCACCTTAGCTGACTTCAAGACCTCAAAATGATGTCACTAAATTGGGCAGTGATGTAGACGGGCAGCCCTCAGGATCAGGACCCGAGTTTCCAGCTCACCGGAAGCGTCTCTGGGAGTGTCTGGAACTCACTCCCTGTTGAAGGAGAGCAGAGTACACTCCGCACACGTCCGCCCTGGGCGGTGCTGCTCCTTCTCTCGCAGCCTTGGCTTCAGCCTCCACACCCCGCCCTCAGCCCGAGGAGTGGCTAACGATGTCCCTTGTCCCCGCGGGTGCGCCCCGCACTGTCTAACCATCGGAACAGCCTCTCCTGCTCTCTTCCGTCGGTGCAGGCACACGCACGGCTTTGGTGCTGTTCCCAGAAGCTTGAGCCCCACTGCCTCCCCAGCCAACATTCAAAAGTCTATTGCTGGGCAATGTCAACCGATGAGAAGCGAGAACATAGGAAGCGCTAACCTTGCTGACTGGTGCATGTGGAGACCAAACGGAATGGCGAGCCCACTGAGGCCACCGCCACAGCTGTCTGGGTGCTGACCTCTCCCCAGAAGCGAGCCTGTGATCAGCCTGCAGTGGCTCTTACAGAAGGGCCACCTGCTGAGAGGGTGTCAGGAAATGTGTGCAGATGTTTTTTGGTTTTCACCATGAAGTAGGGGAAGGGATGCTATGAGGTAAGACGCTTAGAGGCCAGGGACCCACCGACCCCAGACACTCCCCTGGTGACAGACACTGCGCAACAGGAGAAGAAACGACATTGATGAGAAAATGACGATAAACACTTCTCAGTGTGAATTACCCTCTTCACTCTCTAAAACCCTCTTTTACCCTAGCTGCGAATGGTCTCTTCTTCCAGGCCCCAAAGTGTAACCACAAATAACCCTACTGCCTGGCCTTCTCTGCAGGTACTGTACGACCTCCCGGGACCCTCACCGTGCCATCCCGAAGGACACGGCTGTGCCAGCTCAGTCATTTCCAACAGTCGTATTCCAGTATCAGATGCACCTCAGTGCCAAGCAGGTACTTATGCTGGGTCTTATTAAAAACAAAATAGCGAAAATCAAAAAAGACAGAATGTGATTAGCAACTCTCAGCAGAGCACTCTTCCTTTCTGGGCTATCAGGAAACTGAAATCTACAATCATTTGAAGGATGACAAAGGCAGATGAACGTGAGGGTTTTTTGTTTTTTTCTCTGCGGTACCAGGGATTAAATCCAGGGCCTTTGCACTGAACTACACCCCTCGCCATTTTTTTTTTTTTTTTTTTGAGACAGGGTCTTGCTAAGTTGCCAAGGCTGGACTCAAACTTGTGATCCTCCTGCCTCAACCTCCCAGAATTCTGGGGTGATAGCATGAGCCCCCACGCCCGGCTATGACGGTCTTGCTGAGTGTGGTGCTGGGAACAGGAATCCTGGCCCACCCCACCAGGAGGCCATCTGTGTACTACAGGGCAAGGCGCCACACACAGGCTCAGCGGGGATCTGGAAAGGCCCACTGTCCTGGCTGGTGACAAACCCAGCCCACAGCAGCCTCGTGCCCATGAAAAGATGCTGAAAACCATGACTTCCACTTGAAGGTGGAGTCTCAGCTCTGTACTAACTAACAGAGGTGTGTTTCCTACAAGAACACCCTCCCCCACGCCCTGTGGGCGCAGTGTACGCACACAGACTGAAGCCGAATGGTGGCTGTTACAATGAATGATACTCCCGGGTCCCGGCGATGGGTGGCACCACAATGTCCACGCCTAGGGTGCTCTGCGGGTATCAGCCACAGCGGCAAACAGTGGTGCTTACTGTGTGTTGATGCCGCTCTCATCATTTACATCTACCCATCTGATCCTCACCACTGTCCTCACCCAGGGGACAAACCGGCAGGCACATAGAGCACGTAAGCAGCTGGCTGCTGGCTGGTTCGTCCGGCATGCAGCTTGCAGGGCTGGGCCCAGAAGAGGCCTGAGTCTGTGCTCCAAGCCGCCATGCTGCATTCGGCCTCTCAAAGAGGAGCGAGAGAGACCTACTCCTTGGATTTGGTGTGTTAAAGGAATGATGTTTTGAATCAGAAATATTAAAATAATTTCTTTGCCTTGGCCTCTCCTTTGCAGAAAAATCACAAGATAATGGTGCAATTCAAAACAGTGTAATGTTCCCCATTCAGTGGAAGAAACTGGAAGAGTGCGGAAACCCACTTCACTCTAGATCCAAAATTCTAAGCTGCAAAGCAGTCAGCCCCCTTCCCTGAGAAAGGTGCTTCTCTTTGCTTATACTCTAACTACAACAGCAATCCAAGGTCAGCACAGAAAATGTGAGCAGCAGATTAAGGGAGAAAGACCTTGTACCCTACAATCCAACCCAACCTTGGCATCCTTCCTCTACTCTCCCTTTATGTCTTGGGGAATTTTTGTTTTCCTTTTTTATTTTGGTGCTGGGGATCGAACTCAGGGCCTCGTGCTTGCAAGGCAAGCACTCTAACCACTGAGCTAAATCCTCAGCCCTCCCCTTATGTCTTTTTTTCGAGCATTTATTTTTTTTTCCAGGCTTGACAATGTAAAGTACATCTGGGTTTGCATCCAGCCTGGCAATCTATTTTTAAATAAAAGAATAAACCATTCCAAGGGGGAGGCAGGCAGCAAGACACGGCAGAATCCAAGAAAACACCTGTCTCTCTGCCGGAGGAAGGCGCTCTCCAGTGGTGGCCCTTTGACTATCGCAGGTCTGGTCTCTGCAGCAGATTTCTGCTTAAAGATGAGCTGACTACACATTCCCATGGACCCCTGTGCAATACCAAGGGCTTTTGAGATGGCATCAGCTTCCCAGGCCTAAAAGGATGTGGCCACTGCATTTCCAGAGTGCCCAGTGTGAGTTGAGATACGCATATGCACTTGAAACAGTTAGGTCTTTCTAAGTTCAGTTCTATACTAGGAAAGAAATTATCCCAATCGATATCCTCCCTCTAAGACCAAGAAGGAATTAGGAATATTCAAACTTCCAACAGACATCAGTTTTCTGGCTACATGACAGGAAATCTGGGGGCTATCTAGAACATATTTTGGATAGTATCTTTTTAAAAAACCACCTGAATCTTTTCATTTCTAGAAAATTTGTTTTAAATTATCACATAATTGTTAGAAGAGATTTGGAAAACATAGTAATGTATAAAGATTAGTAACTCACAATAGCAAAAATAAAAGACACTGTACTATCATCTTTCTATGCATGTTTAACATAGCAGAGATTATAAAGTACATGCAATTGTCTTTTGCTCTGAAGCCTGGGGACACTATGCATTAAACCCTAGAGGCCAAGAAACATTCTTTTTACAACTGTGTGGTGATTTTTTTACAAGACATTACTGTTCCTATTCTAAAGTTTCCTCCAATGTTGATACTGCACTTTACATAATTCCAAGTGAACATCTTTGTGCACAGAGTTTCTGGTTTAAAGGGCCTAGCTGGGTTGAAGTCTCCTGACTACACTGTTACTTATTCTTGTCATGTTTCTGTAAACCTCAGAGCAATGATATTTGATAAGAGGAGCTGAAGTGAACCTGGGAGCTCCAAACACAAGGAAGGAAAGTGACAAAGTCAGTATTCTCATCTCCCCTACACTTTACAGGCTGCTTGGTATGGAGAGGGTGGGGGGAGGGAGACCAGGTGGTAGCATAGTAAAGAGGCCAAATTATTTTTCAAGTCCAGCTAAGGAAGAGAAAACCTGATAGGGAACTTATGCAGGTATGCCAATTGCTACGCAAACCGCAGGACAGGGACAGATGCTCTTCCTACACCTGTGCTTAAAGCCTTCTTTTGTTTATCCCCATAGTTTACAAGGGAAAAGATGGGGAATTTTGCACATAAAAACAGGTAGAGAATTTCAGGTGGATAAAAAGGATTTCTCACCTTTCGGAGCCTTGAGAGGAGACCCGCGACATGCTCATGCTGCTCTGACTTAGCGAGATCCTCTGCTGTCTTTCCATCCTGTTGGAGAAAAATCATTAAGTTTTTTTCTTCTGCAAAAGACAACTGGGTGTGCGCCACGCAAGGCATCTGTTGGTCTGAGGCATCAGCAGCAAATTGGGTAGACAAAAAGCATGTTCCAGAGGACTTCCCTATCTGGAGAATCTGTATTTTCTTAGGTTGTCCAGAAAAGGAAGAGATGCAGGAACAAAGCACCCAGGAGTGTGCTGTGGTCCAACGGGAAGAGGACAGCCCGTGAGCTTCCATCAGAGCCCGTCCACTGGCCGATTACTGCCGCCCGGAGCCCCTTTCTCCAGTCATCCAGACGATCCAGAGTGTTGTTAGATGTCAAATCTCATTTATGCAAGCTCGTGTCTTACAGTCCTTACGCAGACAAACACAGCTTTCCTGGAAGCCAGTTCCTGCGAGCTACTGATTCCCAAGGAGAGTCTTAGTCTAATAGACAGTTCTGATGTGAAGATTTCTGGTGAATGTGAAACAAAGGCCTAAGGGTCTGCAACACTTCTCATTAGAGAATCTTCATAGGGCTGCAGTTTTGTACTGCCTAAATTTGTGTCTACAACATGCACATGCACAACAAGGGCTTAGGTTTCTTGTGAACCTCCTAATAATCCCGGCCAGCCCTAGTTCTCAGTGCGCAGGAGACCTGAGTCACTCCTGAGGGCGGGTGGGGACACTGCTACTGTGGCTGTGCCACCAAGGGAGAAAGGAGCGCTCAGGGGGCTGCTCTGTTACGGGTTTAGGGATCACTACACATTCAAAAGCTGGAAAGATGAGAAGCAATTTCTAAACAAATATAGGCAGAGCTTTTTTTTTTTTAACATGAGAAAACTAAGAAGGATGTAGTTTCTGTACCAAAACAAAGGTAGATCTAGAAATCTGCAAACCTTTCAATTCCTCGAGTCATTCTCTGAGACATGTACAAGGTCCCACTGCCAGTTCTCCTCAATGTGGACTCTACTGACATTTTGGACCAGTAATTCTCTGTGGTGGGGACCATCCTGCTAGTAACATCTCTGGCTTCTACCTAGGAAGTGGCATAGAATCCCCCAGTCCCCAGATGTGACACTCAAAACAGTCTCCAGACAATTTCAAGAGGCCCCTGGGGGAAAACTGCCAGGTTCAGAACTCCCTCCTAGAGCCGAGGTGGATCTTGGACGGACGTTCGGGGTGGTCCAAGTCCCAGGCAGGACTGCCCAGCCTGTCTGCCGCCTCACAGCCTAAAATGTGCCCAGATGAGACTCAGAGTCACATGGAGCTGAAGAGAGCCCTGCGGGCTGCAGGAGCAGGCAAGACATACATTATCCTGGAGGAGAGCAGAGTGGGGAAGACGGACAACCCTGGTGGGTGCTGCTGGGCCGACATGCTTCGGCCCCTCCCTCCACCGGCCTCCACTGTGGCCCGGGAAAGGTGGGCTCTGAGCGGAAGACATACCTAGATGTGGAAAACTTGGCATAAACCAAGATGAACAATCGCAGTAACTTCAAAATACACATAGCTTTTGCTAAATAGAATATACTAGTGAAATTCATTTTCTCTCTTTTTTCTCCCTTTTTTTTTAAGGGGGCTGCCAGAAAATCTGAAATGAAAGATGCGGCACAGGCTCTATTTCTACACGTTTTCGTCGGGAGTCCAAATGTCCTCATGGTCACACCCGTCCCTGCTCAGGCTAGCCGCTGGTGGCCCTCCTCCAAGGGAAGCCCTTCCCGCTGGAAAGGCTGGCCACGCCCAGCCCCGCACACTGCTCCTCCTGCCTGGAGAGCGCCACACTACGGCCCCTCACTGTCCTTTGAGCCCCCGGCAGGCTCTGGCGGCCGCCCAGCTCGGGCTTCTGCCCCCTTCCTGCTAGCCGGCCCTCGTGGAGCAGGGCTCCTATGTAGAGCCCCTCTGATCCCTCAGCTCCAGAGACGCCACTCTTTCCTGCCAGTCTTGTCCCACTTGTGACTATGTGCTGACAGCCATGCTTCGGTCAGTGTCTGTCTCCCCTTCTGAGGAGTTTCTGAGGCACACACTCATCTCAATGCTGTTCTAGTCCTTGCTAGCTGTGCCTGGTACAGAGCACGCATGTAGTGTGCATACAGCGAGTGGGCTCCGTGAGGCTGACTCCAGCAGCCAGTGAGAGGAGCAGTCAAGGTTCTCAGGGGTCGAGAAGATGCACAGCAAGAGCCGCAGCCGAGGGCTGGCAGCTGGGGAGACCCCGGGGAGAAGGCTGCGTGGGGAGGGACAGGGAGGGTGTCACGGGCACTGTGGAGATGGGAGACCGTGTATAGCAGCAGCCGCAGCCCACAGGACCAGCGCACACAGGAGTCAGACACCCGGCCTTCAAAACCATCTTTGCTATTTTGTGTTTGTTTAATGAGACAGTATCTGTGACAAAAATATGTTTTCCTTATGCAAATGTATAGAAGGCTCTTTGACGGAGTACCTGGGCTACGTGTTAGACACAGGTGGGCAGAGCTGACCATGGCACAGTCAGCCTAGTGGGTCCGTGCACCGCTGGGCTCTGCCTCTGTGTCCTGCATGGATCTGCAGCAGTGGAGGGCAAGCCCTAAGAGGACCAATCCTGTGCCAATGCTGGTAATAAATGTCCTGAAGAGAAAGCGAAGCTTGGGCCCAGCAGTGTACAGAACAGACCCATCGGCTACGTGCGAGACAGGCGTGGCCTGGTGGACACTGGAGCGGTCTAGGAGACAGCCTACACCACAGTCACCAGGCAGGTCCTCCAGGGAGCTGCATCAGAGGTGCTGGGTGCTCGGTGGGCCATGACATCTCTGCTGCAGCCACTTACCTCTGACACCGTTGCATGCAGAGCCAGAAACGATACTTAAAAAAAGCAGGCAGCAGGCTGGCTTTGGCCCCCCGGGCCACAGTCTGCTATGTCCCGGATAATCTCTAGAGACTGAGGCCCTGCTTCTGAGGCCTCAGGGCCCTGAGGAGAATGGCCATGTTAATACCCCTCTGATCTCTGCAGAAAACCACCTCCGACCAGCACAGCTCTCACTGGTGAGGTCCAGGACTCTCCCATGAAGAGACTGGACGGTCAGCCCTCTGGGAGCAACAGAACTGCAACCTGCTCTCAGGTGTTTATAAAATGTGAACCAAGCAAGTCTCTTCTACTGGGAGACACCAGGTCTGCAACAGGTAGAGGGGAGCTGGGGGCCAGTTAGGTCTTATTTAAAAGCATTTTGCAGGGGTGGTAGCAAAGGCAGGCTCTCTGCAGACACCGATGGCCGCTCCTAAGAGCGCCAGCATGTGGGGCTGAAGGGCAGCGTTGAGGAAAAGGAGACACACATATGGAATGGAGATTGCAGAGCACTGTTGTGTAACACGGAAAGCTAAAAGGCCGGTGAGAACCAGAGGGGTTTCAGGCAGAGCGGGGGTTGGAGCATGAGCAGAGGATGAAACATTAACTAGATATTAAACAGGCTGTGTGGGCAAGTAATGTAACTGCCGTGGAGGAGGCAAAGCTTAATAGCAGCTTGGCTGCTTTAGAATGCAGTTGCCAAGCAATACCTTCCTGCAGGTGCCCTTGAGGCACAGAAATTTCCAACAGCTCCCTCCTGCCAGAGCCAGCACCCAGAACTCACCACGGTCAGCGCCTCCACATTGGCACCCATCAGACAGAGGTACCGGACCACATCTAGGATCCCATTGTTGGCTGCAAGGTGTAGAGGTGTCCGTCCATACTGGGAAGAGAAAAAAATACCAAAGAGAATTCTCACTGTTCTTTCTTTAAAAAAAAAAAATTTTTTTTTTTTTTAATTTTGAGATAGGGTCTCATTCTGTAGGCAGGCTGAACTTGAATTTGTGATCCTCCTGCCTCAGCCTCCTGAGTAGCCAGGATTACAGTTGAGGGCCACCACTCCGGATTCACGCTATTTCTTCCTAAGACCCTTTGGTTCACAGTTGTGGAGGGCATTTAGGGAGCGTGTTCCAGGAGAGGCATTATGCAAATGACCTGGGGTCCACCAGAAAGAAGGAAGAGAAGGCGGCTCTCACCTGAGGCAGGCAGTCAGGCCAATTTTCAAATACTATGCAGTTAAAAGAGTGACTTCAAAATACAAGCTCAAGAGATGCAAGTGCAGGAGACTTATCAAGATAAGCTAAGTCTCTGACTGTGCAGCAGGGAGGAGGCGAGTCGAGGGTGTGAGGGCCTGAAGTTCCAGTAGAATTCGCTCTCGGTTTGTGCTGGGACACAGCCAGGGAAGAGCAGAGGGCGGACACTCTAAGGAGGGAAAATTCGAAGCCATCCCTATTACGCTTTTGTGACTGTGGCTCCCAAACAGTGTGCCTTGTACCTCAGGGCACCGCAGTAAATCGTGGGGGTGCAGAGGAGTATTTTAGGTCCTGGTGGAACCACTCAGTTTGCATAATAGGTGACCCTGTCAGCTCAATCAGATGGTACCATTTTCCATTCAACGGCATTGTACGTTTGCATGTCTGCTTGCTGGAGGGTGTTCGCTGACATGAAAGCAAGTATTCTGAGGAAATCAAGGAGAATAGGGGAGTGGGGGGCAGTGTCTGACCTGAGCCCAAGCCCCAGTAAGTGTGTGGGTGCCTAACAGCACACACAGTGCTTAGGAGGTATGTATGGTTATGTAATACTGAAGCAAAGAAATTAGTTTTCTTTCCATTTCTATATTTTATTTTTCTCAAGAGCTGCTAAGTTGTTTGGACTAAACTGATAAACAGAACTGTGAGATACTACTTTCGCTCAAGGGAAACCATGAATAAAAACTACTGAGACACTAAAGATGCTGTGAACTGATAAAAGTTTGGGAATCTCTGTTTTATGCTGTTTATTTTGTACTTCACTGGTTTTTGTTGTGAAGTTAATACATGCTCATTTAAAATATCCAAATAGTATGGAAGGATACAGAAAACAAAAGTCCTCATCGCCTACTCCACCTCTGCCTGCCCATTCCCCTGCTCAAAGCTATCTCCACTGAACATTTTGGGGTGTTTCTTTCCAGGCTGTTACCTATGAATCATTCGTAAGACATAAATAACTTATACAGGCAAGATATGATACTTTGCATCCTACTGTCGCCTGCCTCACTCACCCAACAAGAGACTGTGAATGCTTTTCTACATCTGAAACTGCATCTATTATGTACTTTTGAATAGCCAAATAGCACTCTGTGCATGGCTATGTCAGGATTCACCCAGCCAGCTTGCCTAGGATGGACAGTTAGGGAGTTCTGACTCCTTGTTGTTATAGATAATGCTGCAGTATGTGCACATTTGTGCTTTGTTTACTATCATCTCTACGGCGATTTAGAAACCAGATACTAAATTTTCAAATGTTCTAGAGTTAAGAAGGAAAAAAGATTTTGAAGAGCTGGATGAAATATTTGAGATAAAGTATAACGAAGGTGTAGTTTTGACTACAGATTATACACAATTTTATAGAAGGGACGAGAAACAATGAACAGAAGTGTGATGAGGAAAGTGGGCAAGGAAACTGACAGTTTTGAAGGACCCCTATTTTAAACTGGACATCTATTAGCAAGATATTCCTGCCATCTCGCCATCTGAACCCTGTCTGTCCCGGGCTTCCACGCCTCCCCCCGTCACCTCCTCCCTAAGTGAGCACATCATGTCCCCTGTGTGTCACCCATGGTCCCCAACAGGTATGCATGCTCTCCTCTGTCTAAAAGTGGCTTTCCTGATCTCAGCAGCTGCCAAAGCCCTCGTGCCATTGTCATTGGACAGGTTTCTCAGATTCCATATCATCCAAAGTGCTGCTTCTGCGTTTCCCACAGCAACTGAGCCCCTGCCACATACAGACCACTGCTCCTGAATGAGCATGCGCCTGTCTAAAGCAGCCCGAGGGCAGAGCCATCCTCTTTGCACCCATAGCGCCTCTCACCACATGTGGCACAGCGCTGTCCAGGAAAATCAGGAACTGAAACTTGAAGTGTGCAGAGTTCTTTTACGCTCCTGAACATAAGTGTGTGGGCAGTGTGCTTGCCCCACCTTTACTTATTAGAGCCAACGTGGAGAAAAGCAAATGAATAAAGGATATGCCCTCCATGTCATCTACCTTCTTTCTTTCTTTCTTTTTTTTTTTTTTTCTGGTGCTGGAATCTGCCTTCTTTCATATGTTCTAACAAGGCTCAGTTCACAGCCACGCTCCTGGATTTCAAACGAGGGGAGTGAAACATGAGGGAAAATCTTCCTGCCACCACAGTGAGCAGCCAAGACCAGGGACAAGGTCCTGTCACAGACGGAGGATGATAAGAGGACCTGGATGGTTGTTTTTCCTCCAGAGCATCTCATCTACTCGAAGAAGCCAAGATGGCACCACGGGAGAGAGCAATAGTGGGCTTGAAGAATGCCCCACGCAAACGCCCCATGCCACATCCCTTCTCACACATCTTTTAAGCTTCTCTAGAGTCTCTATCACCTGTCTTTATAAAACAGAAACCAAAAATGGGAAGAAATAGAAAAAGAAGAGTACTGTGGTTTGGACCTTCACTGTGTGCTGCAGGTTTGATCTCCAAGGTCATGGCAGAGTCTGCAGAGAGAGAGCGCAACGGGAGGGATGACGTCTCTGAGCCATCGCCCTCGGAAGGGACAGACGCCCCTCCTGTATAGCGGCTGGGTCTTACAGGAAAGGACAGGTTCCAATAATGAGCTCTTAAAGCAAGGCTAGCTCCCTCTCTCGCCATGTGATACCTCTCCCTCCTCTCGCTTCTTCTGCTTCTCTCCCCCCTCCTCCTCCTCCTCTTCCTTCTCCTCCCTCTTATGCATTCCTGCCATGTAATGCTATTCATCATGCCACATGTAGCCAGAAGATCCTCACCAGAAGCTGATGCTATGGGTCCACCTGATCTTGAACCTTCACCCGCTAACGCTGTGAACTAAACATACCTATTTCTTTTATAAAGTACTTAGTCTCAGGGATTTTGTTACAGTAACATGAAATGGACTATGACAAGAAGTAACATCAACTCTTCTGAAGAAGGTGTAAGACTCACAAAGCCACCATGTGTTAAGCGTCTAAGCACTGAAGGCAACCTGCAGACCTGTCCGCAGCACCCCAGAATGCAGAGCTGCTGACAGCCAGTGGATTTCCCCTCCTAAGGGGATCAGGATGCCAGGTTTAAATCTGACTGCTGGTTCCAAGAGGCCGAAACTATGGAATGATAATTCTGACCTCTGCTAAGCTCAACTCCATGACAAAACCCTGTACTGAATGTCCGTATGTAGCTGCTGTGTCGTATCGTTAAAAACCAAAGTGCATATCAGCATTTACGAACTACCAGTGAGCACTTACAGTGTCAGGAATGTAGAGACTTTTCTACCAAATGAGCCAGGGATTTTTGTTCTTTCTTGTTTGTTTCCTTTTTACAGTGCTGAGGACTGAGCTTATAGCCTCATGCAAGTTTTAAGCATGCACTCCACCAGGGAGTTACACACCCTTTCATCTTTTTAAACAGGAAGTCTGGGATTGTCTTGCTGAGTTTTTTAAAGAGCATATTTGACAAGTGCACTGTTTACCTTTTTAAGGGGCTTGCTGGAGATTGAACCCAGGCCTTGTGCCGGCAAAGGGACATACTGCACTACTAAGCTACGTCGGAGATGCTGTGCACACAGTGGGCCCACTGTGTATACGGTGACCAGGGCTAAAGGGAGTCTAATGAGTACTTGGTGTTCCTTGAAGCCACTTTTGATTCATTTAAAGAACCCTAGAAAGAAAGCATGGTCTCAATGCTATTTAATATAAAATTTGGCTTTTCCCTTAAACCACTCACATAACTGATGTGGCCATATTAGAATGAGATAAGCCAGGAAAGCACCAGCAGCTAGGGTATTGGCTTCTCATATTCCCAGAACGTGCAGGTTACCAATTTCAGTTTCCATTACAATTAATCACATAATACACAAGGGAATATTTTTTTTTTCTGTAGAAATGTAATTTTCTGGATGTTTTAGATATTCTTTTACCTCAAGCAAATTATAATAAAATCCTGCAGGCATTGTATATTGCATTTATAAAAAAACACTTCCCGCAATTAAATCAATTGTATTTAGACTCTAACACAGTCCTAACATAATAATGTCTGTCTGTCGTATAGCTACAGAGCTAAAACCACATGAATATCCAAGTGCTCTGTCTTATTTGCTAATGAATCTCGATGGGATTCAGGGAAAAGGGAAGGTGGCAGCCAACCTCTAGGAATCAGCATATGGAATGTTTATGAAGCTGGAAGCATATAATTTATTATTCGCAGTTTTGAGGAGGGTCAGCATCTGCGCCCCTGAAGGACTGGATGCCCAGAGGTTGAAGAATGACTGCTTGGCGAGGAACTGAAGTGAGTGGAGGGCTCACGGGAACCGTGAGTGAGGTTCGATTGCTGCAGCAGTAACAGCTCAGCGCCCCGGAGTGGAGACCGAAGACACCGTAGTGTGTGGAGGGCGCAGCGAGCGAAGACCCGGAAAGACCCGGAGAGACCCGGAGCGCAGAGAGCTCGAGGCACGCGCGCCGAGACCGCCGAGACGGAGATCGTGCACCGTGCGGGCGCCGGCCTGCTTCAGCCCAAACCCCACAGAGAAAAGAGGGAAGGGCAGCCCGGCCACGTAGACTGCTCGCAGCTCAACAGCTGGCTGTGAAAAGGTGGGCCGTGAGCACCCAGACACGGCTCCTGTGGGGTCGGGAGCCCGTCAGCCCTGCACACGAAGGGCCGGAGGCTCACAGCGGCGACTGTCCACACTGCCAGCGACCTTGCTCTGGGCAGCGACTGCCCGGGGTGTCCTTAAAAGGAGCCACGAATCCAAAACAGTTTAAAAAAAAAAAAAAAAAAGGGGTTTTTTGCTACACTTTGACTATTTTCTCATTTATTATCCTTAATTTTTAAAAACTTTAAAAACTTCTTACCTTTTTCTTTGGTTTTTACTGTTTTCTATATTCTTCCTGCTGTACATTACTCCCCACACTTTTACCCCTATATTTAACGCTATTCCCAGTACTCTCTTTTACAAGTGTGCCTGTGTATCTGCACTTTGTCCATACTTACATATCTTTCTTCTTTTTTCTTTCTTTCTGCCTGATATAGTTTTCAGAGGGTAAGGAAACTCCTATACATTTATACTGCATCCTACTTTTACCCTTAACTCCTCGTGTGGCCTCCTTCCCCTGTGGCTTTTTTTTTCTTTTTTCTTTTCTTGTCTTTCTTTCTCTCTCTTTCTGTCTCTGTTTTTCTCATTCTCAATTTAACTTTTCTTCACTCTCCACCTCCTTCAGGGACTCTCTTAAACATTTCCCTACTACCTAATTTAAGTGTAGACTCTCTCCCCATCCCCATTTCTCACTACCAATCTTGTACATAGTCTTCCTTGTATCCCTTTTTAAATACACAACAACATATCCTTAACATTAAAAGGACCTTTGGTCCCTGTCCTGTTTCTTCATTCCCACGCCACCAGGCAGAGGACTTGGAGAGATTAAAAAATATTTTTTTTTCTTTTTCTTTATAGTTCTATTTCTCTTATCCGCACTCCTTTGGCTTTACTCAGACCTCCATCCCCCTGGGTGTTCAGTGGAAGATTCTATAAAAATACTGTTGTAGAATATTGTTTTTTACCAGTACAAGAGACAAAACCAATGCATTTGGTGTACATGAACTGTGAACCAAGGCACAGGGTGTTGTAATGCTTACACCGTAGCTCTGGATTTCTTCTCTAGACTAAAGGGAGACCCAAACAGGATCTCAGGGTATGCAAGTTTCTCAACTAACCCTGATAGATTCTACCTCAACAGATTAGGCTGTTTTTGCTGTAGCTGAATTGACTCCACAGGAATAATCCCAATGCAGAGGACAACTGAATGCCAGTGAACTTATCTGCAGAACCTACCATCGAACTCAGTGAGAGGAATGGTAAGAGTCACTAACCCAAGAACTGAGGCTCAATGAGACTCAGAAAGAATATATGCAACCTGGCAGAAACAGACCCTGAGTCTGAGCTAACCATAGCCTGGGAACAGAGGGACCACTGGAATAACTAGAGAGTGATCACTTAGACTCTTTAGCAGAGAAGTGATCTGGAAATCCCATATGCAATGGCTCATCAGAAGATCTAGTCGATGCTCCCCTTTTATTGGACTAAGTTTGTGTTTGTGTCTTGAATCATTTAGTATCTTCTTTTATTGTTTCAAATGTTCATTAGGTTGTTACCATTGTAGAATAGTGCTTCCACTGGCTCTGACTCAGTAGATGGCTAGATTCTTTCCCTCATCTAGAGAATAGACAAAGGGGAAAGAGAAACTGCAAGGACTATTACATAGAAATGGCATAAGACTGAAACAGTGGATACTGTTTTAAAGCGAAGAATCCTTGAGGCAAAACTTACAGAGATGAAATCACTTAAACAACTGAAGCAGCAAACACTAGAATCAGACAAGCAAAACTGAAAATTACTCAGAGAGGCAACATCCTACTAAAAACTTCATATAACCACAATTTCTCCTTACCTTTCTAATCCCCAATCAGCAGTACCCCCCCAAAAAGGGAGTAGAAAACTTGAAAAAAAAAAAAGGATATATAAACAAAATAAACACAGCTTCAAACAGGAGAATGGGGAAAAAGAGGAATAGAAGATCTCTAGCACCCCCCCTACTCTCCTAAGGCAGAACAAGGGGACGGAAAGGGACAAGAAAAAAATACCAAATAGCAGAAATCTATGAAAAGTTCTTAGAAGAAATGAAAAAAATGGAGGAGTTCAAAGAGGAAATGAACAAAATGTTTACAGTAATTACACTCAATATGCCCGCAGTGAATTTCAGGGAAATAGGCAAAAAACTGGACAAGCTAACCAAGACAGTTCAAAATCTGAATGACAGATTCAACAAAGATATGGAAAGCTCTAAAAGATGCCAGACAGAAATACCTGAAATAAAAAAACACTATAAAACTCACACATTCCAGAAATGACAAACATGAAAGTAGAGTGTCTGATATAGAGGAAAAAGAGTGGATTACAATTAAGGGGCTTAAAGAAACCAAAAAGAAAACAAGAGAACAAGCGAAGACTATCCAGCACCTACTAAATAATACCAAAAAAACTAATCTAAGGCTAATCGGAATTAAAGAGAAGCTTGAGGACTACACCGATGGAGTCACTAACATGCTCACAGAAATTATAGAAGAAAATTCCCCAAATAACAGAAAAGATCTTAAAGTAGAAGTAAATGATGCTTATAGGACACTAAACAATTATGACAAAAAGAGATGCTCATCAAGGCATATCCTTAGTTAAATTCACAGATATCTAGCAAAAAACTCAGAATTTTAAAAGCAGTCAGAGAAAAACAAAACATCACATAAAAAGGTAAACCAATTAGAGTCACAGCAGATTTCTCAGCACAAACCCTGAAGGCCAGGAAGAGCTTGAAGTGAAGTATTTCAAGCCTTAAAAGCAAATAACTTCCAGATTAATTTACCCATCAAAGTTATCCTTCAATGCATATGGAGAAATAAGGTATTTCATGAGAGCTAAACCAGCTCTAGAGAAAATACCTAAGAATATTCTCAAAAAAAATATAGAATTGGTCACACCTGAAAACACTGAGGAAACTAGTGAGGTCAGGGGATAAACAACAACAAAAAAATCCCAAAAAGTAAAACAAACAATAAACCAACATACAAAAAAAGACAACGATAGTAAATTACCAACTCAGTAATCTCTCTCAATGTTAATGGCTTCAACTCTCCAATCAAAAAACACAGACTGGCAGACTGGGTCAAAAAACAGAACACAGTGATCTGTTGCATTCAAAAAACTCATCCATATTTTTCTGAAGATATCCATAGACTTAAAACTACAGGATGGAAAACAACATTTCATGCACCAGTACCCAGAAAACAAGCAGGGGTAGCAATTCTAATATCAGACAAACTTCAAGTCAAAATGGATTAGAAGAGACAAAGAAGGTCACTATATACTAGTTAAAGGAATAATCCAATAAGAGATAACATTGATAAAGATATATGCACCAAATAATGGAGCACCTACTTTCATAAAACAAAAACTGCTAAAATTAAAAATTCAAATAAACATTAATACAATCATTGTAAGGGACTTTAACACCCCACTTTTACAAAGAGACAGATAGCTGAACAAAAAGCCAATAGAGAAATTTCGGAGCTGAATCACACTCTTGAATTTACGGACTTAGTAGATATATACAGAGTATTCCACCCCTCTACAAGAGAGTATACATACTTGTAAGCAAGACATGGTACATTTTCCAAAATAGGTCACATACTAGTACACAAGACTGCCTAAGTAAATATAAAAGAACTCAAATTACCCCATGCGTACTATCTGACCACTGTGCAATGAAAATAAAAATCAATGACAGAAGAAAAGTTGAAACAGGCAAAAGCTACTGGAAAATTAACAACACATACTTCTAAACAACCAATGGATCACAGAAGAAATTAAAGAAGAAATTTAAAAATTTCTGAAAGGTAATGACAATGACCAAACAACTCAACAAAACCTTTGGGATACTCTGAATGCAGTTTTAAGAGGAAAATTTATTGCCATAAATGCACACATTAGGAAACAAAACAAGCTCAAATAAACGACCTCATGAAAAAATCTCGAGATAGTTGAGAAACAACAACAAACCAGCCCCAAACCAAAACTAGGGAAAGAAATTATAAAGATGCAAGCAGAAATTAATGACATTAAAACAAACAAACAAACAAAAACCTATAAAACAAATAAATGAAGGAAAGAGGTGGTTCTTTGAAAGAATAAATAAAATAGACAAGCCATTAGTAAGCCTCATTAAGAAAAAGAAAGAAAAAAAACCCATATAAATGCAATTAGAAACGACAAAGGTGAAATCATAACAGACATTGGCGAAATCCAGAAGATAATTAGGTAAATACTTTGAAAAATTATATTCAAACAAACTAGTAAACATGGGGGTTGAAGATTTAGCTCCAGTGGTAGAATGCTTGCCTAGCAAGTGCAAGGCCCTGAGTTCGATCTCCAGTACCACCACCGCCGAAAAAGTTAGTAAATACAGAAGAAATGGACAGATTTCTAGACACAAACAAACTACCAAACTAACCCAAGAAGACATAAACACACTTAACAACCCAATCATAAGCAAGGAATCAATTTGTTAATAAAGAATCTACCAACTAAAAGAAGCCCAGGACCCGACGGATCCATAGCTGAGTTCTTCAAAACCTTTAGGGAGATTACATCACTAATACTCCTCAAATTGTTCAAAGAAATTGAAAGGAATGGAGTGCTCCCAAACTCATTCATGGGACCCAGTATCAACCTGATCCCAAAACCAGACAAAGACCCAACTAAAAAAGGGAACTATAGGCCAATCTCCTTAATGAACATAGATACAAAAATCCTCTACAAGATAATAGCAAATAGAATGCAGCATATTACCAAAAAGCTGATACACCATGATCAAGTTGGTTTCATTCCAGAGAGGCAAGGATGGTTCAACATAAATGTAATACATTATAGAAACAGAAGCAAGGTCAAAAATCACATGATCGTATCAATAGATGCAGAAAAGGCTTTCAACAAAATCCAACACCCTTCCTGATAAAAACCCTGAAGAAAACAGTTACAGAAAGACCATACCTGAATATGATAAAGTCTGTATATGACAAATGAATAGCCAGCATTATATTAAATGGGGAAAAACTGAATGCATTCCCCCTAAAATCAGGAACAAGACAAAGATGTCCACTATCACCTCTGTTATTCACTACTTGAAACTTTAGTCAGAGCAATTAGGCAAGAAGAAGAAATAAAAGGAATACACAGAGGAAAGGAAGAACTCTAATTATCACTATTTGCAGATGACATGACACTCTACATGGAAGACCCAAAGAACTGCATCAAAAAGCTCCCAGAATTAATAACCAACTTCAACAAAGTAGCATGACACAAGATCAACACACAAAAACCATTAGCATTTATGATACCAACAACGAACACGATGAGAAGGAAATTATGAAAATAATACCATTCAGTCACTTCAAGAAAAATGAATTAACCTAACCAAAAAAGTGAAAGACCTCTACAAAGAAAACTACAGTGCTCTGAAAAAGGAGACTGACAAGGACATCAGAAAATGTAAAGATGTCCCTTTGCGCCTAGTGAGGCAGAACTAATACTGCCAAAAGAGCCATACTGCCAAAACTGTTATACAGATTCAATGCAGTCCCAATCAAAATACCAACAGTATACTTTACAGTTCCAGAGAAAACCATCCGAAAGTTTATATGGAACCAGAAGAAGCCCCAAATAACAAAAGTAAATCAGGGTAATAAGAACAAAGCAAGTGGCATAGCAACACCAGACTTCAAGCTATACTACAAAGCAATAATGTTAAAAACGGAATGGTACTGGAACAAAAACTGACAAGTGAACCAATGGAATAAAATTGAGGACACAGAAACCTCCCCAGAGATATTCAAATATTTGATCTTTGACAAAGAGTCAAAAACATATGTTGAAGGAAAGATAGTCAGTAACAAGTCGTGCTGGGGAAACTGGTTATCTGTTTGTAGAAGAATGAAATTGGACCCTTATCTCTCACCATGTGCTAAATTAAAATAAAAATGGATCAAAGATCTAAACATTGAAACAGAAACATTAAACCTGCTAGAATACAAAATAGGTAAATCACTTGACACAGGAGTAGGAAAGGACTTTCTAAACAGAACCTCAATTGCAAAGGAAATAGCAGGAAGAACCAACAAATGGGATCATACCAGACCGAAGAGCTTCTGTACAACAAAAGATTCAATTAGTAGAGTGAAGAGACAACATACAGAATGGGAAAATTTTTTTTGCCAGTTACTCCTCAGACAGATGACTAATTTCTAGACTATCAAAGAACTCAAAAAAAAATCAAACCACCTAAGATTAAAGACCCTGTCAAGAAATGGGCTAGAGAAATGAACAGACACTTCACAGAGGAAGAAATACGAATGAACAACAAATATATGAAAAAATGTTCAATATCTCTAGCCATTATAGAAATGCAAATTAAAGCAACACTAAGCTGTCATCTTACCCTGGAATGAATGGCAGTCATTAGGAAATCAAACAATATCAAATCCTGATGTGGTTGTGGCAAAAAAAGAATTCTCCTACATTGTTAGTGGGAATGCAGACTAGTACAACCATTATGGAAATCAGTATGGAGATTTTTCAAAGGAGTGAAAATAGAAACTCCATAGGATCCAGCTATCCCCTTGCTAGGTATCTTCCCCAAAGAGCTAAAGTCATCATACTACAGCAATACTTGCATACCAATGTTTATAGCAGCACAATTTGTAATAGCTAAATTCTAGAAGCAGCCTGTATAAACATTAACAGATGACTGGATAAACAAAATGTGGTATCTATATATAATGGAATATTACTCAGCTACAAAGAACGACAGATTAAGAGTCATCTATAGGAAAATGGATGGATCTGGAAAACATAATGTTGAGTGAAACAAAGCAGACACACAAGCTTGAATACTTTATGGCATCTCTCATTTGAGTGAGGCAAAGTATAAACAAAGGAAATGATAAAACATGGATACAAAGAGACAAGGGGACAGATCTTGTCCAATAGGGAAAGATTCCAAGGGAACAAGAAGAGGGGTAAAGAGGAGGGGAACGGGAATTCAGAGGAATAAAGATATGCCAAAAGCGGAACCTAATAAACCAAATTAAAGAAAAAACGATAAAATACAAGCTCATTTCAACAGCAAGAGGAAGTGGCTAGAATAGTACAGTAACGAGTACAGTTAACTGTATGCGGCTACTACTTAATACTGCATCTATGTGTGTGTTTACATTGTTCGTTGCTACAGGCAAATGGTACCATGTATTATGGTCTTCAAGATTTCTTAAATTTGGATAAATTTTAATTTTTATAATAAAAAAATTTTTTTTTATTATTCACTAGGTGATAGGCTCCCTTTGGTCTTACCAAATAATTTACCATGAGAAAAAGTATTAGGAACTTTTGACCATAGAATTCTCAATGGAGAAAGACAAAGAAGCATAAAGCCGTAGGACCCTCGATCAAATCACACCATTGGGTATTTCCTGAAGTCTAAGCGCTGCAGACAGATGTCACTGATTAAACTGTGTTATCTGACTCTACAACAGCACGCACTCCCTCCCTCTCTCTCAATGTCCATCAGTGGGATCAGGCTAGTCAGAAAGAAAGTACTTGTTAATATAATACTTTTTTGTTATTCTAGGAAATTATTCAACGGTCACATGTAAAGTGGGACTATCCTATAAAAAAGAAGTCCCTGTGAGTGATATTCACTTTGAACAATAAAGAAATACAAACAGAAACCTGGTCAAGACCTAGAAACAGGTGGATGGAGAGACACAAGTGGAATCTTCCACACTTACCTTGTTTGAGATGTCCAAAGTACAGTTTGCTTCACAAAGGGCCACCACAATGGGCATATTGCCATCTTTGCAGGCCACATGAAGGGGGGTGTTGCCATGCCTGTCTTGGAAGTCGACCAAACACCGTTGGCTGATGAGAGTCTTGATGACCTCCATCTGACACCGTCGGACAGCAAGGTGGAGGGCAATGTGCCCATCCTAGAAACAAACCCACAGCCATGAGGGCTTCACACTTAGGGAGTGGCCCTGGTGTCCCCATCTTTCCCACCGCCACTGGCTAAGGCTTAACTAACAAAAGGACCATTGGTACCAAGCCTAAAGAAGGATTTAAAGTTATTGACTCTATTCTGGAAAGGTGAGAAAGGCTGTACCTGTTCCACTCTGAATGATTACAGCCTAAACTGAGGAGCAGCTTGACAAATTTAGGCTTGGACAGCACAACCAAACAGAAAGAACCCACGCGTCTCTGTCTCTGAACTTATCACACGTACGTAATCATTGGTACTTCAATGGTCCATTTAATCGAGTATTTAAAACATACATTTTAAAACATTTGCCCAGCAATACTTATTAACGCCCTAAGTAAGAAGCCTATCGTTTTACTTTACACCAGGAGACTCTGTGAAAATGGTAAGAAATAATTTGTTCACAGGCTGCCATATGCATGAAGGCAGATATAACTTCCTTAACCTCTGCATGCCACAGAAACCAGCCTGTGAATCCACTCTGCTCAGTACAGGCTCCCTGGGGAACAGATGTGTTGAGATTTAGGCATCAGCGAGAGTGCTGGAGAATTTCTGTAATTTCTCTGTACTAGCTTCTCCACCTCAACACGCTCATCATTTTGGACTGAATAATATTCTGTGGTGGGGTCCTCATCATTGGTCTTCATCTACTAGGTGTGCACAGCAAGCGTGCCCTAGTGTGGCAACCAAAATGTGTCTCCAGACATGATCAAAGTCCCCTCAGGGCAACAGTGTTCCCACCCGAGAGCCACTCCTCTCTACCAAGACAACATTTCATAAACGGAAGTTCATAAAGCGACTGTAGCACCCCAAGTCTAACTACATGCAGCAACATCAACACTGAAGTATAAATTCACAAGCAAATCAGACTATGATGAATTTGCTTAAAAAGGAAACCCCTGGTCTGGAATTGAAATTGCCAAACAAGTAAGAATGGTTTATCGTCTCTCACAAAACAGCACGTGGTAGAAGTAAATAAACCACCTATTTCTTTGTGAACCTAAAAATTAATAGTGTGTTGCCAGTTTTAGTCCTCCGTGAGATTTGACTGGGATTCAGTGATCATCACTGCACTTGCTCCAAAGCCAAAAAAGCTAAGATTAGAAAAGGCCAAAATGGTTTGACTGATTCATCAATCTTGTTACATGCCACAAATGAGTATTAATTATTATACCAAATCTAGAAAAGTTCACGGAATCTTTGGGACAGAGTAAAGATAATGACAAGTTGTATTCGAGAGGAAACGCAGGAGAAACACACTGAGGAATCTCCTGGTCCCACTAGTCCCCCAGATCATTTCTCTGCGACTGCGGCACATTCCCCCAGTGAAGCACCTTGTCGGAGGCATTAAGGTCGGCCCCGTGTTCAGCCAGACACTCCACAATGTCATGGTAGCCCCTGGCAGAGGCTGTCAGGAGGGGCGTCTCTCCTTCCCGGTTCTTGATGTTCACGTTACAGCCGGCTTCACAAAGGGCTTTGGCCACGGAGTAATAGCCATGCCAGGCAGCACAGTGAAGCGGGGCTTCTTCTTCCTGGTCCAGAGAGAAGCCCACCAAAGAGGATAACACGGTGATGTGAAAGAAAGTGCGGACATGGTGAGAAATGCGGTGGAATTCGGGAGCAAAGTCAGGTCAAGGCAGTGGGGGTAAGAGCTCCCACCTACTGGGGCAAACAATAATCTGAAAAACGACTCCAACATGAGACACTACCATTAAGAGGCAGATCCAGTGTCTCTCCTTCCTTACTTCTCTTTCCTTAAAACTTGTGTGCTGCAAGAATTTGACTTTCTCAGCATTTACTAAGAAGCGACTTAGGGGAGCCCACTGGGAGCACTGGCTCAGCTTTTGTGAACACAGAGCCTGCGTGTGGGTGGATTTAGAACATCTTGCTGGTGAGACTGCCTTCATTTACTGCATCTGAAACTATTACCAAGAGAAGAGCACTTCTCTGAGCAAAAATTCTTCCACTACATACATAACATGAAGATGAGTCACAGCAGCGTGACTGCTTTGGCAAGGAAGCAGTCAACAGAACCGCGCTTCACCTAGAGCAGGAAAGGTCTGCTCTGGAGTCTCCTAAGGACTGCGAGGTCTGCATCTGCACCGTCGACGGGAGTAGATGCTCATTTTTCTGTGAGCAAAAGGCCCTGGTGGGGACAGATGTGAACTCAGAAACCAGGCCGTGTTGGTTTGAGCTCAGCTCCAACCACTTAGGAGAGCTAAGCAAACTTTGTCTCCTCAGTTTCCTCACCTATCAAATGAGGAGGAGAGTGACGGTCGCCCACCTCACAGGGATCTCTGGCAGATCAGAGGCAGTGCGGCACTCAGAAGTGAACCTGCCGCCAACACTTCCCAAAACAGAGTGCTCCGCGTGTGTGTGCGCTCAGTAAGGCCAACGGGAAATCTAACTTGGATAAACCTCACACGGCTCCAGTGATCACCTGGCTGCCTGCAGTCACCAGGACCCACCTTGTCCTGGAAGTCGGGATTGGATCCGAAGCCGCACAGAAGCTGAACCACGTCTGCATGGCCATAGCGAGCTGCCACATGAAGGGCTGTCTCTCCAGACTGCAAAAGAAACAGGCCGAGCCCTTCAGTGAGCAGACTGAGGAGGCCAGCAGGCAAGGCCTGCTCCACGCACGGCTGGTCCGTGTACTCCTCTTGGTGGCACCCATCCCTCAGACCAACGGCCCTGGAGACAGGTGTCCACCAGACAGCCGCGTTAACCCACAACAGTTCGTGCTGTTAGTGAAAACCCCACGTGCACACACCCAGCGACACTGCGTTGCCTTGTCCGTGACAGCATGCTGAGCCTTCACGACATAAAGATCTTCTGCTTTCCGCTTTGTTTAAGAAACACAAAATTCCTTTTCGAATATTAGTTCATCGTACAGCAATTATTTAAATGTACAGTTTTATTTGTTAACAAGTTTCTCACTTCATTGCCTGTCTACGCTTAGAAAGTTATTTCTTCACAGATGTTAAATCATCACTATCTGCTCATGTAACCACTTTCTGTGAGTTAATAACAAGTGGAACTCCTTTAAGATACTTTTCTTATATTTGTCCTCCCCAAAAGTCAGAGTAAACTAAAAAGAGAGAAAACAAGATATTGTACTGCCAGCTGCCAAAAAATTGCCAAATATATGCATTATGGTTTGGACCTTAAAACCTGTCTGTCTTTCTCTTGGCTTCCAGGATACCACTAGGTGAGCAGCTGTGCCCCACCACACACCACCCACCTTGATGTTCCGCCTCACCACGGGCCCAAGCAACATACTGGCCATGGACTGAAACTTCTGAAACCATGTGCCGAACTAAATGTTTTCTCCTTTTAAGTTGATTTCTCAGGTATTTTTTCACAGTGGCAAAAAGCTAGCTAACACAGTCTGTCTGTCTCTGTCTCTCTCTCAAAGTTTCGCTTTGTTTCTCAGGTTGGACTTGAACTTATGATTCTCCTACCTCAGCCTCCAGAGTGGATGACATTACAGAAGTGTGCCATCACACTTAGCTAACACAGTCTCTTTGATATGAACATCATCCCATCCAAGGCACAACCCAACCAACTGTGTGGGGCAACCTTACATTAACATTACAAATTGATTTACAAGCATTGGCAATAGAGAAATGTTGTACGGCAGAGTAAGTAATTACTGAGAAAGTAAAAATCCCAGGTTTGATCAGGTTCTAGCACTGCCAATTAATGCGCAGGACTATTGTGTGAACTAAATAAAACACATGCATATTAAAGCAAGATACAGTGATAAATCAAAAACTTTGCTAACATCTTGGTCCCACAAAAGCCTCACTCTACGTGCATCATCTCACTAATCCAGTGCTGGTGTGGAAGAGAAAGGGCAGCACCTGCTTAACAGCACAAGGTGAATTAGAAGGTCAGGATCCAGGTTTCTTCCTAGTTGGTTTCCTGTTAGAACTTGGGAGCATCCACGTTATGGGAAGGAGAACTTGATGCCTGCATATTATGACAACTATCTGGCAGATTTTGGCTTATGGTAGATTTTAATATTAGATCAAGCCACAGGCAAAAAGAAACTTCTACTTTAAACTTTCTGTAGGAGGGTTCTGGTCCTGAATCCTTGTTCTTTGGGTCTTGGTGCACCTATCCCCTCCCTCCCAGGAGAATGCCCTTACCTTGTCTTTCACATCCAATGGGCATTTGTTCTCATTGAGAAATCTCAAAGTGTCCACGTGGCCATGCCGAGAGGCCCAGTAGACAGCGTTGGATCCACCCTGCATGAAGACCAGCATGGAGTCACAACATCAGAGAATGGACAGATCTGAATGCATGCTTCCCTCAGAATCACTCGATTCCCCTTCTCATGCAATTACAAATCCCAAAGATGCCACTTCCAAAAGGAATAAAAGTCATGCAATGTTATAGTTTTAACAACTGTACCACAGTTATGTAAACCATTAGCATTAGCAGTTGCGTGAAGGGTATAAGGGAATTCTCTGTACTATCTTTGTAATTTTCTTGGTAAATTCATAATGTTTTTCTCTCCTTAAACCTCATTTCAACCTCTAGTTCGAATTTTTTTTATCCAGTCCTCCTTCAGTATCTGCAGAATGGTTCCAGGACCCTCTGCAAACACCAATACCCATAGATGCTCAAGCACCTTATAGAAAATGATGTAGAATTTGCATATATGCTACGCATACCCTTTTGTATATTTTAAATCATCTCTAAATTAATCATAATACCTGAAGGAAAAGAAATGTCATTCAAATAGTTGTTATAGTGTATTGCTCAGAGAACAAAGAGATGAAAAACTTTCTGGAATTTTTTCCCCACACGTTTGATCCACAATTGATTCAGCCCAGAGATGCAGACCCCACAGATATGCAGGGCTGACTGTGCTGTGAAGAGCCAGATTCCTCCCACTGACAGTTCTGCTGGGATCTATGGAACCTGTGGATAGACTCACTATAAGGATTGCCAGACATGACTCAATTTGGTCTACGCTTCTTATGTGGTATATATCTCAAAGTGTATCATTCTTACCTGGTTGCTCTAACGAATGCACAGGCAAATTCTTCTCTGATTTACTTAATTAGATAATGATAACTTACAGATCTGACATCTGACACTGGTAAGGGGCAAAATCTGGGGCAGTTGCAAAGAAATGCTGATATTGAGCCACAGAAGAGACAAATGTTTGCCTTTTCCTAAGGCATATTTAGAAACCAACTGCACGGGCTGTTTAAGCAATTCGTTTTCCATTATAGGAAACTGGGAGATGAACTAGGACAGATTTGTTTTCCTTCTAGCACTCCTACAATTAAGAGACGCTTAGAGATATTTTAAAGACGAATTCATTTTTTGATAAAATAGAATTATGACCTTATCCTGGACATCAATTCTTGAGCCTCTTTTTAGGAGCAGCTGCAGTATTTGAATATTCCCACAGCCAGCAGCGATGAGTAATGGAGGTGTCCCATGCTAGAAGAGACGAGAAAAAAAATATGACTATTCAAGTTTGGTAGGAAAGAAAAGCCCAAGCTGCTACTGCTGCCACCTCTCCCACCCCCACGTCCCCCCCAGCCCCCATCTCAGGCCCAATGTACAGCACAAGGACAAACAACCCTTCCTCTTTTGGATTCACAACCAACTGTGACATCGTCACATGCGGGATGAGCAGATCCAATATGTCATGGCTAGAGGTGCAACAGGAGAATGAAGGAAGGCTCTCGATGCAGAAAGACCTTATGTGGAACTGAGATCAGTCTCAACAGAAACGACTTTCTTCATGCTACAGCACTTCCAGTTGGAAGGGACAATGGAGAGGCAGACCGTATCTTTCCAGACTTGGCCTCGGAGGTGACAGTCCCTGCCACCACCCTGGCAAAACGGAAACAGACCTTGTTGGGTTGGTTAACATCATAATTGGACAAGGAGCCCAGAAGATGCTGCAGGCCTGGGACATTGTCATCGTTGATGGCATGGATGATGGCTTTCATCACAAAGGAGTCTTCTTCATCCTGCAGAGGGACATGAGGGCAGAGAGAAGCAGCAGCTTGCTGGCCCTGTTCCTCTTATCAACATAAGAAACACTGCTGCTTGCTCATTAAAGGGAGGAGTGTTCAGAGGGAAGCTAGCCATTTAATGCCTAATCCCCGTGACTATGAAGGAACTGGGAGCTGACTCTTTCTTTGCCCTTTCGCTGTTGCAAATTGACACCATCTACTCTTCAGCTGAGCCCTGGACCCTATAGGGGAAAGAGCTTTCAAGATTCAGATTTTGGACAATGATGATGACAAGAAATCCTTGTGTTTATCATAGAAATTTATAAAAATACAGTTCCAGAAACCACTGTGGGGATTTTCAGGTGAAATACAAACTCTCTTTCTGGATAAGGAAAAAGAAAGACTGTAGAACCCAGAAAATGGGACCTTTGAATAAGATAGTCTTTATCTGTAATTTTTCCAATTATGGAAGTAATCTTTTTGATCACTTGAGTATGTTCTTTGTGTCTAAAATAAAATGGCAAAATTCTCTGATGTCTGATCACAGTGGAGAAAAACATAAAACTAGAAGTCAGAAAAAGGAAAATGGATACATTTCTAATCACAAAGAAGAGGTAACTACAGAATACTGCACTGCAAGTTTGTTAATTCTTTGTCACTTTGTCATCGTTTTCTTAAAAGATAGTTCCAAACTGTGGTACACTAAACCAAGAAATGGCTAGAAAAACCTAGGCAAAGTTTCTGGACTTATAAACATAGATAGACGGCTAGAGGAAATTTCCAATCTTGGAAGAGCACATCCAGAGACCAAGTCTCTGCTTGTGAGGCAGCATAGCACGGACAAGGTATTTCGCCGAACCCTTTCTCCTCTCTATAGATCTGAATTCAAACAAACTATAAAGATTTGGGTGATATTTGTACAGATCACATGTTTAAGGATGTCACTTGCTTTGCTTTTCTGTCACAATCTGAACAGATGAGTAGGGCTGGGGATTTAGCTCAGTGGTTAGAGTGCTTGCCTCATAAACACAAGGCCCTAAGTTCGATCCCCAGCATCAAAAAAAGAAAAAAACAAACAAAAAGAAAACTAAACAGATGACTAGAAGTCACTTTCATGATGGGGGGTGGTCAAGAGAAATGGGATATGTGCAAGGAGTAAAACAGAGTATGACAGTAAATCTTCAAGATTAGCAGAAAGTGGAGAGGAGAAATACTGGCCTCTAGGAGGGGTTTCCTTACCCATGCAAAGCATTTCACTGTGACACATATTTTCCCCTGAACTAATGACTCAGTGTGATTATAATTTACAATCCTTAGTCATTCTTATTAGCCTACTTAGATTCTTAGTTTTCATCTTTCTCCTGATTCCACTGCTACACTCAAACAATTTCCAAGGATGCCTCCTTCCTCCTCGCCCTCTTCCCCCTCCTAACTTATTTCTTTCCCACTTGTTTTTTCTTTTGAAATCTCCTATCTCTCTGTACTGCTCAAGGCTAGACCTGGAGCCTCAGTGCAGCTACTAGCTTCAGGGGAAAAACGAGCTAGTGTCTGCTGGTATGTGATCCTCGCCTGTGGAGTCCCCAGTTCCACCGTGACTCTTTAGTTACAGTGCTACGTGTTTCCCATCAGCGTAACATGTCTGCCCTTTCTGGAGTCCCCTTTACTCCCAGCATTAACAAAGCTCTGTTGTTTGACTGTCAGGGGAGTCTTGTTGAATGCACAAGTGTCTAGTCATATCTGAAGAGCTATCTGTGATTAGGTTTCAGTTTGGACTGGTGGGGGTGGGACGTGCTATTTTCAAGGGCCTTGAGCAATGTAATGTCAATAAACCAAGTGAGTCTGGCTTTCTGGTCCATCACAGGACACAATGGCCAACAGAGTTGATGTTCTGGGTGGGGGGTGGGGAGTGTGAAGTCCCCAGTTCTACCCCAATTCCAGTGATGGGGTGGGGGTTGGGGGTCCTGCCCCTTCTGTACCCCTGGGATTCTCCCATGTCAGTGGCAACCGAGGGCTCTCATTTTAGTTCATATAAAGTAGGAAAGCAGAATAAGCTCTTCTCTTCTCCATTGGCTAAGCTCTCCTTTACCAAAGAGAGAGAGAGAGAGAGAAAGACAGTGTGCATGTGTACATGGTACATGGTGTGGGGAAACGTGGGAATAGTGTGAGAGGTAGGGGGACGATACCAACCAATGTGAAAAGAAGAGGAAAGAGGCTACAGGGGATATCAAATCTGCTGCCCCAGTGACTCCCGGTTTTTTGGGTTGTTGAAGAAGTAGAACAACTTAAACATTCTGAATGCACAGCGCTAAGAAACAAGATCACCAGGCAGACAGGTTTGCTTACCAGAGTGTCATCACTTCTTGCAACACTCATGTTACTTCTGGACAAGAATGATCTGGACAGTCTTTGGCACAGTGATATCAAGCGAACGGATTGCTTTAAAAACAACAACAAAGAAAGTCAGGGGGACAAGAGGAAAGGGAGCCTGTGTAACACCCAAATGACTGCAGACGGCGAAGTCTTTAGATAGCGTTGCTGCTAACAGCATGCCTTCTCTGGGGGTGGTGATCCCACAACAGGCTGGGCTGAGTCTGCTTGAAGAATGATTCTACAGGTCTTATAAAATCAGGCAACGTGGTAGAGACTCTTCTGTGTTTCATTATTAAGCTGCAGGACCAGATCCCTGTACCCTTCTCTCTCCATACTTTGTCCTCTGTTCTTTGAGGAAAGTGATAGCACCCTAGCAAACCCCCGAAGGTCCCCAAAGCACCTCAGCACACTGATAGGTAATGTGCTGATAGATAACGTGATTATCAAAACACATACAATTACTGAGGAAGAACAAGCATGGAATGCCCTGGTCTATAGACAAGTATTTATGTATTTATTATGCATTTATGCTCAAATGCAGAAGCACCAGAGAAAGCCAGAAGCAGAGAGAGAGAAACTCACAGCGTTCTCTCTACACTTCAAGCCTTCTCCTAAGGGCATCTTTGAGAGTCTAGTCCTGTGTGTTCAGCCTTCCCACGGCACCCAAAACTTGATGGGGGTGAAAATGAGGTGTACGGTTGGTCCAGTGCCGGGGAGACACAGAAGGCACGCACTTCCTCTGGGTTTGCCAAGACCTGGCGGCAGCAAGCCAGCCCATCACATTCTGAAACTTGAATTTTGATTGCTCTGAGGACGCCTGCACCAATGTCTCTCAGCCCCTGTAGAGACCATCCGCCGCACTGAGAGAGTAAACCGGGCCCCGCTGCTAATGCTCCTGGCCTGGTTCAAGCTCAGCCCCTCGTGGACCAAGGCTGAATGGAAAGGATCATTTACTCACACTCTGGCATAAATGCACTGCCACACTGCTTACCCTAGAGAATGAATTTATTTGAAATGTGGCTTGTTGTATTTAGAAAAAAACTTCACTGTAATTTTACTGTACTGATTTTTTAAAAATTGCTTTGTGAATTGATCTGACAAAGGAAAATACAAAATTACATTAGAAAGAACGAGTTAAAAAGGACTAAATGGTTTTTGCCTTTCTTTAAAAGAAGGGTTACGGTACAGAAGACTACAGTGAATCAAAAGAGAAGGGTGTATTTCCCATTGCCACTATCAGAAGAGACAAACCCTGACCAGAACAACTAGGCAGAAGAAACAATTTGTTAATCTTTCCATATCAAATGATCTTACCTTCCATTTTTTCCGAGCTGCAAACTTCTTGAATTTCTCCATATTCACTGCTGATGCTTTTCTACTAAGTGCTTGTTGTGTATCTTTAGGCTAAAATGAAAATTCAAGAAAAAAATTTACAGCTTTCCAATTACAGAAATGGGGTACATGACAATCTTTTGAAACCTCTCATTATTCCAAATAAGCTTACACATTCACCTTCCCAAAATAGTATTACAAGCTGGGAAAACATGCAGAATCTAGGAACCTAGTCTTAGCAGTAGAATTCTCATTGCTGAGAGCTTAATATAATGCATAAATACTGGATCTGGGAAGAAGTTGAGTTTGGAGTCAAACCAAACTACAACTTTCCATACTGATAATCTGAAGATGGCAAGGTTCATGGGAGACCCTGTTACGAAGGTTTTAAATTCAGGTATTGCCAAATAATTTCAAGCTGAGAGGAGCCTCAGAGGAGTGTGACTCTGGTGGATTCTACAGCGTCTGAATTCCTTCTGCTGCATCCACTTCAAAAGATGCATTTAGATCATGGGCTCACACCCGAGAGAAGCAGCCCAGACAGACACGGATAGGCACTCACACGGGCGGTGTCCTCTACTCATCCCCAGCCTGCTTCCAGAAGGCCACTTACTGCTTCCACAATTTTGTTTTGTAACTATCATACTCTCAGGACACGGTTTGGATCCTATATATCCCCCTAAAGGCTCAGATGCTAAAGGTGTGGTCACCAGACTGTGGTGCTACAAGGAAGTGGTGGAACCTTTAAGAGGCAGAGCCTGGTGGGGGGAAGTTAGGCTGCTGGTGTGTGCCCTTGAAGGGGTATGTGGACCCCAACTCCATCCTGTTTCTCTCTTTCCCTCCAGGCCATAAGGTGAGCAACTTTGCTCTGCCACATGCTCCCCCAACGACATCTGCCTCATGACAGGCCCAGAAACAACCGCCAAATAAGCAACCACTGAAACCCTGAACCAAAATAAGCCTTTTTCCTCAGGTATTTTGTCACAGCAATGGAAACTAACACATCCCACAACTTTAGTCCTTTTGGTTTGAGGCCGAAGTAACATTAGTTTCTTTAACTCAAATGCCAACCAGGCAGGTAGTATACAGGTGTCATGTGCCGGGGAAGCCACCTGCCCTAGTGAAAGGCAGTAGTATCATCCCCACAGCTCTGTGGAATGAGGACTTAGTGTTGGTAGATCCTCACATTTTTTGAGAAAAGCTGCAAATCCAAATTTGATGTAATATTTACATAGCAGAAATTCACCCAAAATTTTAAAAATACTGTTTAGACCATCACCTCCACAGGTCAAACCAAGCATAGCTTCCGAGTGACCTTTTCTAACACTGCTCTGGACTAGCTTCTCTCCCTCCACCCCTGTGACCATTAGGACGCACTCTAATCTGTCAGTTTGTTTTAACATGTGGAACCAACAGCACGCGTAACGTCTGGGCAGGAACTTTGGTTAGCAGTACTCCAGGATAAATGAATTCTAGGAGGCCCAAACCAACTACCTAGAAAAACAACTAAAACAGCATGTGACTCACCTTAATCCAGGGATGCTGCAAACTGTCTTGAATTGTCATCCGCTTCCTTTAGGGGAGGGAAGAAAGAAGAAAAAGATACTATGACCAGGGGGCTGGGGATTTAGCTCAGTGATTAGAGTGCTTGCCTTGCAAGCACAAGGGCCTGAGTTCAATCCCTGGCACCACCAAAAAAAAAAAAAAAAAAAAAAAAAAAAAGATACTATGACCAGAGCAGAAAACACTAAGGTCGTTTCTGTGCCAGCTCAGCCTACTAAGCAGACACCCTAAAAAAAGCAATTCAGGGCCTACTTCATGGAAGAAGCTGAAAGTAACACTATTTTTTTGTTTGTTTTTTTTGTTTGTTTTGGGATTTTTTGCTAATGTCATTGTGGAAGGACTGAATATGGACGTGTAGGGTGTCCTGAGTAGAGAAAGTGGCTCACTGAGGCCAGGGCCACCCCTCTTGGAATAATGGATACTCACTTTGGATCCTTGACCAGAAGTCTTCTGATAAAATCTTTGGCTAGGGCACTGGTATTACTGAAGTATTCTTCCTCAAATTCGTAGTTGACCGCAGATACATTTGCTAACGTTTCTTGCTTAGTGTCTCCAAGAAATGGGGAGGCCCCGCTCAGGCTGCGAAAAATAAAGTGGGGCACAGAACATGAGTGGTTGCCTTGTGTGGTCATTTTGCTCCACTAGTATCTGATAAGGGGAACAGGAATACAATTCAAATTTGGTGCTTGGGTAGTCACTTTGAAATTCAATCACATTTCCTGGGGCATTTAACTGTCATGAACAAATGTATCCATTCAATGCAAAGGACTCATTTAAAAAGTTAATTTGAAACAGTGTCTGCTGGCTTCAAATAAAGCCCTTCTTCCTATTTTCTCTGTAGTGATGGACAGCCATGTTTTCCTGCAGTTATGCTACAGTTCCCAATGATTCACTGTGAATTAGGAGAAGATACTTAGTTGGTATAAATGAAACATGCTTTGGGGGTGTATGAGGAACATGTTTACATAAGAGTGTGCACAAGCCGAAAGGATCAACATGGCACACTTAGCGAGTAAACGTGATCTCAAAGAAGAGGAAAGAATACAAGTTTTGGACTTGGTTACTTACAGAATATAGGTTATTACCCCGATACTCCTAGACATAAAAACAAAACAAAAAACAAAAGCCATGTCAGAAGAATAGTAAAGTAAATCAGAGAGAGAACAACATCAAGGACTTGCTCCTTACCACATATCCGCCTCAAGACCCAGAGGTTCATAGTTGACTATCTCAGGAGCTGAAAGGAAGTGAACATTTATTTAGCTTCAGAAGGCAGAAAACTGGCTGATTCTCTTCATGTAATAACCAGAAACATGGACCAGGGACATGCGCTTACAGCTGGGGAAGTTCTGCCAGCATATTGTTTATGAGACATAGATTATCAAGGGAATGAAGAAACCTACCAACAAACTCTGGCGTTCCAAATATATTCTTGAATTCATTTCCAAAGTCAATTTTATGGGCCAAGCCAAAGTCGATGATTTTGATCCGTGGTTTGGGAACATTTCTATCCAAAAGCATTATGTTCTCAGGCTTTAAAAAAGGAGAGAAAATAAAAAGCTGTAACATGAGGTGGAGGACAAGGTGGCAGAATAGCGTTTCCTAGAAAATAACCTAAAAAAATAACCAAAAAGAGGGAGCAGCAGGAGAGGAGGATAGTTGAAAGAGTTTACAAGAAAGGTGGATGTTTGGCTTAGGTCCTCCCAGGAGCAGGCTTGAGACGAGGGTCTGGGTGCCAGGGCTGTGTGGTGGAGGGGACACTAGGAGACATGTCGCAGGGCAAGAGGAGGCAGGACACAGAAGGAAGCCAGAATAACAAGGTGTCTTATCAAGAGGGATGTGACCGGAGTTCAGACCTTCAGGACAAGTTGGGGACAAAAAGTAGAACTCAGTGTTAATCCAAATGAAGCGCAAGGGAGCTGGGACCTTTTCCCACAACTCCCAGCCCCTCACTATTGAGAAATGCTCCAGGGCCATTTATTTATGGAATTCCCGGCTCCCGGGGCAGGAACAAGACATCATACAGAGTGGCAGGCGTTGCAGCAAGCTACCTTTGGGGTGTGGGCACGAGGGGATACAGATGGGGCTTTGACAGCTCCACTATGGTAAGAAAGGAGAACGTCCCCAGTCCTCTGAAGTCTTGGCCTCCTCCAGTGATCTTGGTCACAGTTCACTGTACCTCTTCTTGCTGCCTTGAGTTGGAACTTGAGTTTAACGGTGTCACTTCCTGTCACCTCTGTGTGTCTTCTAATTCCAAAGACAGTACAGCTCTCTGACAGCCAGAATATGACTTACATGCCTCCTCATTGCCCATAATGCCTTGCTACCAGCCAGTCAAAGACTCCACGTATCCAGGCTCAGAGTTGCGTTTACTCTGTCACCGGCACCAGCGTAAGGTCATGGCCTTTGCGTCAGGTGGACAGAACCGCAGAAGACCCTTTTTTCTATTGAGGGCCTCAGGTGGATGGAAACATGCCCACTGACTGCTCCAGGCTGAAAATGCCCCAGGAACCAACAAGAGCCCCCTCGCTTAGGATAAGACCTTGCCTATTCCCCAGGGATGCTTGAATACAATCATAAACTCTATTCCACAAAATGTTAGGCTTCCCAGCAATAGCCATGCATTACGTGCTTGTTGATTTATGTTAATAATTGCACTTATTTTAAGCACTTATTAATAATTGCACTTATTTATGTTAATAATCGCATTTATGTTAATAATTGTACGGTTGAAACCCATACAGGAAAAAATATATCTCTTCCAGATGTCTCAGTAAGTTTTTCTTAGCAAACAAACCACCCTTATCAACGTACCTTAAGGTCAAAGTGGGCAATCTGAAGGGAGTGCAGGTAGTAAACACCATTAAGAATTTGCTTGAGAAATTCAGTTGCTTCCTCTTCGGTCAGAGATTCCTTTTCAGCTAAGAAGTCAAACAGCTCGCCACCAGCAACACTGAAAACCCAGAGCAGAGTCCTGGTGACAATTCTTTCCTATACTTGTGGGAATGATCAAATCTCAGAAACGAAGAAGCAAGAAGATGTGCCCAAAACGCTCAGCGCAGTCAGAATTCTCTGTGAGAACTGCGCATCCAGGTACTGCCTGAAAGCACTTGGTTCAACTCGTCGGAGGCATCACAGTCACAAACAAGGGGACAAAGAACAATGTATCTTTAAAACATTTTAATTAAACTTGCTTAGAGATCTCAACTCACTGGTGGGAGAAACACTACACGCCCGTCTTGTACAGGATTTACGGAATAAATCATTCTGTCTCAGTTAGACAGGACCTAGAACGCTCATAACCTCTATGTTCATCAATTTTTCCAACCCAATCACAAGTGGTCTCCCAAGAATTTTCTTTCGGTTCATTATTTGTTCATACATAAACACATACATTTATAAATGTGATTGATAGAAGTCACATCTAGTAATTGATTTTAGTTAGCAAAAATAAACTTAAACAAAATTGAAATGTACATGGCTAGTCTGTCTTCCTGGTCAGACTGGAGGGCAGTGGCCAGCACTCCCTCATCATGAGGGACTGTTAGATCCCCCCGGCACAGTGCCGAGCAGACAGCAAATGTGCAAAACTTTACTATCCAGTGACAGAGGAACAAATTCCACTTAGAACATCATACTGGTGATTAATGGCAAATATGGGGAACTTTTAATAAGAGTTTTTATAAATCTTATCAAGTTTAGCCATATATTCACAACATTATAATTAAGTGCAATTATGCATAAAACTGTTGCATTCTTTGTCTTTCGCGTGGCAAAACAACTTCAGAAACATAGACATCCATTTGGGGTCAGAAAACTGGTACTCAAGAAATTAAGCAATAATTACAAAAAGAATGACTTCTTTTTTAAATTTTAGACCCCACTCTCACCCCTCAAGTTGACATCTGTCTTGATGTACATAGCCCAGGTTCTGCTAGCTTCAGAACCGCACCGGGATGCCTCAGAAATGTAGGCTGTGGGCCTTACTTCCAACCCTCTACATGAGGGGTTCCACAAGTGGGGACCAGGAAATTCAGCATTCTTAACAAGCACTCCAAAAGGGAGAATAACTTTTCCGAATGTTAATTCTATGTTCCCTCTGTAAAGCCTCCCTCTGATTTGGAAGAGTGGGAACTGATTCTACTAGCCCTGGACTCTACCCCAAGGGCCTGGCAGAAGTAGAGGCCCTTCTACGAATGGTCCTCCAGCCTCCTCTCTGCAGACAGCACAGGAGCTGAGCCCAGCTGGGATGCTCAAGTGTCCACGTGGGCAGCAGAGGCCTACAGATGGTGTGGACACAATGCGAGGGCAGCCTGCCTCTTTCTTCCTGCACCCCCAGCCTTGCTCTGAGCAGACCCAGTAGGCCTCGCCTGCCCTCTTTTGCCATGTCCTTAGCCACACATCGTCTACTGTTTCCCCACTCAACAATGTGCATCTTATTACTCCTAAGGACAAGAGCAGAGGAAATCCTTTAACTACACGGGGAGGAGGAAACCGGGAGATTGGAAAGCAGCTACCCATGAAAGACCCCTGATGGCCGTCTGCTCTCAGCTCTCCTCTGGACGGCCAGGTGTGTGTGCCCCTCACTACTCTTCAGAGGGCAGCACGGGGCTGCAGGCCCGGAGTCCAAGTTCTGCAGTTCTAAGTCTTCATTCTGGTATGGCTAACCCTGTGACTTGTAGGTTTTCCCTTCCCGCTGAGCCTCATTTTCCAACAAAAAAGGGACCTATTTCTTTGAAAGTTATGTGAATGAAAGCTATGGCAACAGATGGACATAAAGTACTGCCAAGTCTGGCACAAGGTCGAAGTCCAGGAAGTGAGAGCCACTGATAGCACAAGAAAGGAAACTATGTCTTCACAGGACACTGGGAAGCATCCCCGGGCGGGCTCCAACACGACAGCCCCTTCTACTCTCCACTCCTGCTCAGGCTGGTCCACTAGTCAGCAGCAGCCGCTGTAGTTCCTGGGGCAGAGGAGGGGCAAAGGGAGAGAAGGGGGGAGATGAGGAGGAGGAGAGAGGAAAGGGTGGAGAGGAACAGGAGGAGGGAGAGGGGAGGGCAGAACAACGACGACAGAGATTTCCTTTGATACTATGGTACCTGCTCCTCCTCGCCACTCAGGCCACTGTGCTTTTATAAATATTTGCACCTTCTTCTCACCATGAGAAGTGGCTGGGGTTTGGCTGCCTGGAGTTGGGGGCGACCTCAGGGCACCCAAGTGGCCACAGTGTACAGGACCCAGGAGTCTCTCCTTGCGGCTCCACATCCAACCTTTCCTGCCTGCCAGGCCACCACAGCTGTCCTAGCCCAGGCTCCATAGCTCCTTACCGGTTAGCTTTCCCTGCTAACTTCCACTTTCTTCAAGGTGAAGGGACCTCGGAACAAGTCTGCCAGGTTACCCAGCCTCACCAACACTCAGATCCCTTTTGAATAAAGTAAGTTAGAACAGTCACATCTGACGGAGTTGGCCTGGGGTTCCAGAATAGACAGAGCTCAATAAACACTGATGTCTTTCTTCTTCCCTTGGCAGCACTGGTGTGCTAGAGTGTGCTGCATGAAGCTCTGTGGGGTTGGCATGGGGAAAAGTCTGTTCCCAAGATGTCCTGTTCCCACGGTGTCCCATCAAGTTGCCCACAGGATGCCAGAGACTATGGAATTGGGAAAAGATGTACACAAAGCAGCTCTGCGTCCTGGCTGACTGGCCTTGGCACAGCACTGCCTGCGGTGGCATTCTGTGTTTCCCGAAGATGACTGTAACAGGATCTTATCCATGCGCCTTTGTGCACTGTGATCTTGCCACTCTCCCTTAAGAGCTGGCATCTAAGACTTCACCTCTAGAACCTCACAGGCCCTGTGATCACTTTGGACAGTGGGACATGTCAGAAATGACTCTGGGGAGTGGTCCTCCACAGGCCAGGTGGCCTCCACATCCCACCTCTTGAAGTCCTCACATAGAACGTGCACTTGTGATTATCCCTAGGCCACTGTGCCCTGAGGAGAAACCTTTGAAGAAGAGATGCCCACAGGGAAAAAGGCCAAAGAGCAGCGGGTAAGCAGTCTCTCTGCCCCAGCAGAGGCCTTCCAGAACTCCTCACCCCCACAGCTGTGAGCACAATGAAGTCACCATGAGCACCACCCCAGTGCCACTTCTCTGCAGGATCTGCTGTCCCCACTGCTGGAGGTGGCTCAGCCTTCACCTCCTCTGGGGTTCATGTGTGCTTTAGACAGCCACCAGACGCAAGGTCACACCTTCCCCAGGAAGCCCACGCCCAGCAGCTCATCACTGTGCAAATATAAAGCAGAAGCCAGAAAACACCTTCTATACAGGGCCAGATACTACATACTGTAAGCTTTGTGGGTTCTCCAGGTGCTGTTGCAACCCTTTACTCTGTGAATGCAGCATGAAAGCAGCCATGCAAATGTTTGGGTGTGGCTGTGTCCCAACAGAATTTCATTAGTAAAAAACATATGGCAGCTTGCATTTGGTATGGGCAGTAATGTACCAACCCAGGACAGAGAGACCAAATCATCTCAGCCCAACCTGATCAGCTCTCCAGGGCCATTCGGTTCCCAAACTGCTTGCTGGCTGGCTGGCTGGCTTCTTGTTGAGCACGCAAGACAGCTCACCTTGTCCATGCCATCTCGGCTCCCTTCTCCTCTCCAAGTCCAGATCCTAAATACAGATCTCAACAAACACACACTCAGTGTTTGCCTTCTAGAACTCAGTCCGCACACCACTAAGTCTGGGACTGGGTGACTGGAACACTGGCCATGTTGAGCACGGTCTGTTCAGGAGACTCAACCAGCAAAATGAGGGGCGCCCTTCCCTGGCTTGGTCACGTCATGCTTATTCAGTCTCCATATATGAGCAACTCAGGTTCTCAGCTCCCTGGTCATAGGACTGAGGCCCAGGAAAACTGAGAGCTCCTGAAGTCAGGGACCAGGACTGCAAAGTCGGCAGTGTCGAAGGAAAGGGGGCACCAGCTGGTTCTTTCATTTTCTTCAGCTACCCTCATCCCAAGACACGGTTTCAAATTCCATGTTGTTCATGGCACCTTCCACACTGTGGCCTATCCAGGGAGCCATGCTGTCCATCCAGACATGAGAATGAAGAGTGTCCTCATTTGAACAGTGTCTGCTCTGAAGGCCCCATGTATATACGTACCCTCTTTCCTCCTTACATATTTACTTATCCTCCTTTCATATAACTTATTCTACTTTACCCTACTGATACCCTCATCCTCCTTCATTCCAACTTACATACTCATCTTCCTCCATGGCAATGCAGAAAGGCAGATGTGCTAGGCATGAAACTCTGCTTGTTAAACCATTAGGTATTAACCAAAATAACTGAAACGAAAGGATTTCAGCGAAGGTTTGGAAACATGATAGCACTGTTTAGTAACTGACCCCCGTAAGTCCCTCCAGTCTCAGAATGTAGGAAATGATTGTTTTTTCTGCACAGGTGTTTCCATATACATGTTTAGAATCGATTTAAACGCCCACAGAGTGGTTGCTGAACCAAGCATGATGGTGCATGCCTGTGATTCCAGCACTCTGGGAGGCTGAGGCAGGAGGAATACAAGTTCAAGTCCAGCCTGAGGAACTTAGTGAGACTCTGCATTAAAAAAAAAAAAAGTTGTTGCCGAATAATAAAGTAATAATAACAAGAAAATAGATCAAAACTTTGGTACCTTTCATTCCACATTCTAAGTTTTGTTTGGGAGGAAAGACGGGCAATCTGTGCAGCAGATTTACAAAGCCAGTTCAAAGTCCCCTATTAGGTCTTTGAGTCAGAGCTTTAAATCCCAACATAACACGGACATTGTGCAAAATGCGTGCTAATTAGCATTTGCCGTTTTCACCAGAAGCTAGAAGAGATGAAGATCCCTTCTCCTTCCTGAGTCTTTTACTACCAACAATGCCCTCCTCAAATGAAGCCATAAGAGAACCTAATTAGGATACCTCATCACTTTAAAACAAAGTGGACTTTTAGGGTAGTAAACACAGAAAATGAGATCTAGGAAACTGCACTAAAATGTTCCCAGTTATTGTTATTACAGGCCTCCAATTTCCATATTAATCCAAGATCCACGGAGTTTGAACCTCAACATATTTTGGGGGAGGGGAAGGGGAGCCTCCAACCTGACCCAAAACAGTAACGTTCACAAGCTGCAAATAAGATATTACAGATAGCTAAAGAAACTCGGGAAAAAGAGAGAAAGCAACTTACGGGAAGGATGTTTAGAATTCAGTAAAAGTTTCTCATACGCTTACTTTCGAATTCTCCTACTAAGCAAAGGTTCAATCATGCACTATCAGAATAATTTTAAAATTTAGGTCAGAAAAATGGGGTGGGAAATCCAAATTAGGTCATAAAATTTTATCAGTAATTTCCCTGAACATTTTGAGATAATTTTTCTTTGAAACATAACTATCCTGATATCCATACAGGAAGGAATGAAGTGGTGCTCATTCTTGGCATTAACTCTAAATAAACGAAAAATTAAAACACAGTGCTCCCTTGCTATTTAGTTGCTTAATTTTTTCTTGTTAATCTGGGGTAGTGCTGACAAACCTAGGCACAAGTGTTATTTGTTTTCCTTTTAAGACACAGGTCGTTAACGTATGAGTTGTTTTTGCTAAACTAAAACTTCAGTATTCAAGTTTAATTGCAGTGTTGGCAGTTTGTAATAAATGAGTGTATTTTGGGCTGCAATTTAGGCGTTCATCTCTGAAAGGTTCGCCATCGCTGACCTAGGGAAAGCCTTGAAAGATTTTCATATTCCTACTCTCATATTCTAGTTTAAACTTCTTGCTTCATTGAACGCTTCATTAAATGAAAAACTAAAGCTGAGGCATATGACAAGAAAGAAGAACTACAATGCATTCCTCTTTTGAATTCAAGAAACAGGAATGAATTTGTGGTGGAAACATCTAAATATCCCTCTCAAAAAGAGCCTGCTATTCTCTCCTTATATACTGGGTGTGATGGTTGATTGATTGTGTCAACTTGTAAGAGAAGCTTAACTAAATTGGTTTAGCAATTCTACACCCCAGGGTGTAGAAGATCCACTCTAGGCCAGCCCATTCTCTAGATGGTATAAAAGGGGAATGAAGAGGAATCTAGCCCAGCTGGTTTCTTTGGGATCGGTTTTGCTTCCTTTGGAGGAGCTCCAGACCTTCACCTGGATATTTCAGACCTCTAGACCTTCGCCTGGACCCTTCAGACCTTTGCCTGGACCCTTCAGGCCTCCAGACCTTCGCCTGGATCCTTCGGGCCTCCAGGCCTTCGCCTGGATCCTTCGGGCCTCCAGACCTTCGCCTGGATCCTCTGGGCCTCCAGGCCTTTGCCTGGATCCTTCTGACCTCCAAACCTTCGGCTGGGCCCTCCGGATCTCCAGCTTGCAGAAGGACCCTCTGCCCGCTACCACGCCTGACTTGTAAGAAGCCGGAGGAAGCCAAACTGTAAGCTCTTAAATATTCATATATCTACTATTGTATCTGTTTCTCTAGAGAATACTGACTAATACACTGGGCTCCTCCCAAGTCAAACGAATGTCACCAAAGGAGTTCCTAACATGAAGGCCTCCTCTAAATAAGCTCTACCCGCTTTGAATCCAGAAATGCAAGCTGTACCTGGAAATACATTTTTGACTTTAATATCAAATTCAAATTCAAGTTGACGACTTCAAAGGAGTTCTGAGAGTCTCATGGAAAAGCAGGCCTGGCACTCCAAATTCATAGCCAGGAGTGAACTTTCACTTCAGAGAGTTTGTATAAAAAGCAGGAAGAAACTTTCTGAAGGTCTCTAAAGGTAAAATATTGTTCAATGACTAAAAGATATTGGAGTGGCATCCTGAATTTAAATCTGTGCTCTGTGATCTCAGATAGGTTAAACAACTTTCTGAGGAACAACTTCTATAAAATAGGAATTAGTAATACCTACTATTCATTATACTGATAGAGATGAGTGAGGTTAATGACTTAGGTATGAGGGCCTGACACATGGCGAGGGTATTAATACACTGTGCAGCAATCCTTGGGCTTCAGCCATTTTAGACACAGGTCTCTGTGTAAGAACACTCTTAGAATTACCCTCTGTGTACACTTTGTCTAGACACTAGGGTTACAGTGTGTGATTCTACCGCGGCTGTCACACTAACAACAAAATAAGGTCATACATGCTCTTCTGTTAAAGGGCATGGACTCTCCTGGGACCAGAAATCTAGGGAGACGCTGGTTCTTGGGCAGGAAATAGGTGAGCTGGAAGGCGAGCCTTGGCTACATGGGAAAGACTACCTCTCTCTGGATCTCTCTCTCGCTCTTGGACTCAGAAGTCTAGAGGTTCCTGACAGCAGCTATGAGGCAGCAGCAGGAAGGGCCTGAGATGGCCAGGGCTGACAAGGAGGAAGTTTTTGGCAACCCCACACCTGTGCTTTGAAACCAAGACTGTCTATCTAATGCGACTCTCGACTTGTTCTTGTCTTGTTGTTTCCCGCTCTAAAGAAAGTCTTAAAGGTTCAGTCTTCCCAACCACACGATAAAAAGGAAAGAAGACAAGCATGTTGCTTAGCAAAGAGGGTTAAGGAGACTCTGAGGACAGTATGGAAGTGACCAGAGGGAGTCCTCAAGAGGACAAGGCCAAGCTGGCCACACCGGATACCCCTTTCCTGTGTGCTCAGGAGGACACAGGCTCACCAGAGGAGGTGCTTCCCCTTCCACTTGCAAAGAACTGAGCTTCAGTCTGAGCCCTTAACAATGGAGTCTCCTTTAAAAACATTAGAATGGCCACCTATAAAACTCAAGTCTCTGCCGGCCACCTGCCCTCCTTCCCGGGCCTGGCTACCCTCCTTCCTAGCTCTCCCAAAATGTGCACTACTATGAACACAGCAGAGCATTCTCCGGACCTTTTTGTAAGTAGTCTATGCATTCCATGTCATTGTTTTATGTGTATTTTAAGAACATAAATCAGATGCGTGCATCAGTCTGTAGTTTGCTACTGTAGCACAATGCCCTTTGCTATGGACAGTTTTGCTGCTATCTATTGCTCATTTGGGTATCTACCACAGAGTTGATTTAGCCATTTTCTGACTGATGGCTTTCATATTATTGCTAAATCTTCACTATCATAGACTATAAAGCAGTGATTCTTTCTATGCCCACTATTCTTAGGATGTGACAGTTTTTCTAGGCACTACAATATGTAGCCCAACGTCGAATTTCTGAATCATAAGTTATGCTTGGCCTTATGTTACACTGTATCAGTTTACTTTTTGATCAGTAATTCATGAACACTGCTTTTGCTCCACAACATCACTTGCTTTGTATTATTACTTTTTGGCCAATCTCATGGGTGAATAAAATAAGAATAAATGTTTCAGGAGACATTTTCTTCCTTAGTAACAATACTGACAGTCTTTCACACTTATTTTATTTGAATGGTGTCAACTGTTTGTCTATGCCCATTATCCATTCCTCTATAGGACTCTGTTTTTAATTTTAATGGATCGTGTTGCTTACACATTCTGGATACTAAAATTTGTTCTCTTAAGTATTCCAAATATTTTCTACCAATGTGTCATTTGCCTTTTAACTTTGTTTAAGTTTTAAATTTGGATGCAACTTACTGATATTTTTCCTAAACCAAATGAGAGATCAGTAAAGTGACAGGTGTAATTTACTAGCTGTATGCTTGTAAATATTAAAGAAAGCTTATCTGTGAAGATAGCCAATGAAATTTCATATTTTTTCCCCAATACTACTTTTCCTCCCCCAAGTCCCTACATACCTCTATATCAGGAGCTACTTCAAGGCGGCATTATATCCTCTGGCTTCCTTGAACCTATCCCAGTAGAAAGCTAGGGCTCCTAAGAGCCAATTACATGCATCTTTTCCTAATTCCACATTTAGTGACATCACACTAGTAGCTGGAAATTGGCCATGGGGGAGTATCTATGCCATGGAAATAGGCAAACATTACCTATTCCTTGGAGAGCCAGTTCTTCACCATTTACCAGCATACCACAGACCTACAAATCACTGAGAGCTGCTGTTTCTATGGATAGACAACTCAAGTTGGGAAATAGCTTCTACAGACCTAAAAATCTATTCCTGGTAACGTGGGTTTTCATAGTCCTCCTAGAATAGAGGTTAAAAAGCTTCTAGGAGAGGCCCTTTCTGTGTGACAGTTGTAATTAGTTGACTCTACTACATACTCCTCTTTGCTTTCTTAAACCATTTAAAACTGTACACACATTTTCTTCTCAAGCACTACACATAAAACAGGTGTCAGTCTTTGGCCCATGCTATGGTGTAGCTCAAGAATGACCATCCAAACTCTCAAGAGCTGGGTGATCGGATCATGGGAGCACTACACCTGACTTGCTGTTGGGAGACAGGGTCTGGCTGGACAGGTGCATCACTGGGGGTGTGACCTGGAAGAACATATCTCGTTCTCTGCCTCCTTCCTTCTGTCTCTCTCTCTCCCTCTGCTCCCTGGCTGCCGTGGCATGAGTAGCTTTCCTCAGTTCAGGGCCTTGCTGCCTGCTTTCTGGCTACCATGATATGAGCAGCTTTCGTCCACTGGTACCTTTGCTGGGCCATTTCTGCCTTGAAGCCAGACTACGGACTTTAACTGTGGGCCAAAATAAACCTCTCCATCTTTAAGCAGCAAGTGTCAAGTATTTTGTCCCACTGATGAGAAAGACAAATTCTGGTACTAGAGAAGTGGGGTCACTACTGTGACTACCTGACCGTGTGGTTCAGAAGTCTGGAACTGGTGTAGGCAGAGTCTGGAAAGATGTGGAGGTGTCAGCTAGAGACGCCCTTGAATGCTGTAAGCTGAGCTTGATGGGAGATAGTGGTCAGAGTTCAGAAAACCAGACTGGTGACAGAAATGTAGGTGGTAAAGGTCAGGCTCCAGAGGCTTTGGTTATAACAAGGACTGCACTGCAGTTGGATTTAAGAACATGACTGTCATACTTTGGCAGAACATTTGTCTACACTTTGCCCATGGCCTGGGACTTTGTGGGAGACTGACATTATGAGTCGCAGATTAATTCAACTAGTGAAGAAAATTTCAAGGCAGTCTAATGTTCATGCTGTGGCAGGGGGACTGCTGGCAGCATTTAGCTAGGTGTATACTGAAAATCAGGAGCAAAAAGCCCTTTTAAAACACTTTTGGTTAGACCAGAAAGGAAGCATTTGCAAATGTGGAGCAAAGCAGAGCATGATTGCTGAAAAGATCTGCATTAAAAAGTAGCCAAGTACCTAATAACCAAACTTAAAACAGTAACGTGCACACTAGGCACTACAGTCAATTTTATGTAGTTGTGACTTAATACTGCATCTACTCAGTTGCTCATTGTTACAAGCAAAAACCACAATATTTTATGGCCTATGTAATGGCCTGTAAATTTTTGTAATTTTGGACAAATTTTAATAAAAAAGAAAAAGTAGCCAAGTACTTGCATCAGGACAATAGGAAAATGCCTTGAAAGCACCTCAAGAGTCAGCAAGACTCCATCCACTATAGGCTCCAAGGTGTAAAACTGCTTTGAAAAGAGAGCACCAGGGCACGCTGCTCTGAAAAGTGCAGGAAATTGTCTCCCAGGACTGAGTTCACTGGCTCAGCTATCCAGAGGCCTCTACAGCCAAGTTCCAAGGGACCCTGGCTACTGCTTATGCACAGAACAGAGCTTGGAGTCATCCATGTGGTCTCCTTTTATGGGCATGCAGAATGCAAGAGTATGGGGTCAAGAAGGTTTCCATCCTTATTTCAGAAGGCCTTGGAAGTCAGGCAGCATTACCCCCTGAAAGGGAAGTACATGAAGCTGTGAGAGTGAAACTGAAACTGCAGTAGAGATCCCAGGAAGTTAAACATGCCGGGAATGTGCAATGTCTGGTGAGGAAAGCCACAGGCAGTGAGTGAAGCCCACCCAAGAGAAAGGTCATGAGGGCCACAACCAGCAGTGTTGGAAGGGGAGGGCTGCTCAAGCTTTTTCAGCTCGTATCTCATCACAACTTGCCCCAGTGCTACATGTGGAACTACAAGATTTAATATCTGCCCTGCTGGCTTCCGGCCTAGCTTTGATATTATTTCTTTCTGTCTCCCTTTTCCTGCCTTTTGGAATGGGAGTGTTTACCCTGTGCCATTTAACTTTCTTTTCGATTTGTACAGGGCACTCACAGCTAAAAGTTTGCTTTGAGTCTCCCAGGAGACTTTGGACTTAGACTTTTTAGCAATGCTGAAACTGTTAAAACTTCAGTGACTCTTAGAAAGGGATTAAATACATTTTGCATAATCAGATGGACACAAATCTTTTAGAGGACAGGCGCACAATGTTACATTTTAGATCTAGAATATCCCCCCCAAACCTCGTGTGTTCAGAGGTAGAGCTTTTGGAAGGTGACTATCATGGTGGCACTGGAGCTGACCTGCTATTAGGAGGGGGGACTGGCTGGAAGAGTTGAGTCACTGGGAATGTGACCTGGAAGAGTGTACCCCCCTTTCCAGTTCTTCCCTTCTCTCTCTCTGCTTCCCGGATGCAATAAGGTGAGCAGCCTTCCTCTGCCAGGCTCTTCCACCAGGTTGTTTCTGCCACAGAGTCAGGCAACTATGGACTAAAACCTCTAACTATTTTGAGCCCAAATAAACCTCTCCTTCTCTAAGTTGCAGGTGTTGGTCATGTTGTCTCAGCAATGAAAAAGTGACCAAGATACCCACACAGCTGTCATGTGTCAACTGCTCAAGAACACCTCGGGTCACAGAATGCATGCTTCTCTGGGATCCACACAGCCATCCTCTCTATATCTGAAAATGGTTATCACTCCCCCACTGGGACTCTTTCTCTCCAGCCAAGAGTCGTGCCAAGGTTACTCTGACGATCACCTTGTGAAGTGGTACAGGAATGTTTCTAGACTCTACTTCAGTGGGCTTCTGGAGCTGTGATGGGCTTTGATGCTGCAGGTCCACTTAATTGCAGGGTAAGGTATAAAAAGAGATCAGTCGGGTGCTCTGGTCATCTCAGGTGTGTCACAGGACCCAGTAGAAAGCAGAGTATAAGGGGTCTATCCACTCGCTGGCTGTGTGATTCAAGACAAGCCACCACTTCACATTTCTGGCCCTCTAGTAGAACAAAGATGTTCTTTCCAATTCTTTGTCCCTTTCCCATTTGCGTAATAACTGTAATCATTATGTACTGCAAACATGTACTTTAAAAAAAGACCTAGAGATGAAAGATAATCTACAGAAACCTTTAAAATAAGTAATTAGGATCAAAGAATTAAAGAAAAAAAAAAGATGGTTACAATTCTTTGATCCTACCTATTGAGAGAAGTTGTCTTTTTTTTCTTGCCTTGAATCTGAGCAGGTTCAGTGTTTGCTTGACTGAAAGAGACAGAGACACAGAGAGAGAGAGAAGGGAAAGAAGGAAGGAAGGAAGAAACAAACAAACAAACACATATACCGAGGCATTTCCAGGCCCGGATTAAGACACTGGCTGCTTTTATGACCTATTTTGGAGACATGCCCTTAAAACTCAGCCACCAAGTTGCAGAAGGGCTCAAGCAGCTCCACAGAGATGTGTATGTAAGAGTAGAACCAACGTGACTGACTCAGCTGACAGCTGGTGGCCACCACTACCATGACATCCATGAGATGGGCCAGCCTCGGAGGGAATCCTCCCAGCTGGATTTCTAGCCCACAGCCAGCCACACCATGTGGTGGCGGTTGTGAAAGACCACACTAGAGAAGGTTTCTTCTGCCCCATGCAGCTGCCCTGGGTGGGACTGAGAGGGAGAGAAGTGAGCCGGCTCCATGACACCCACCCATACTGCAGATTCCTAATCATGCAGTAGGGAAGAAGACATAAAGACAGGTAGAAAGGAGATGAAAGTTACAATTTTACATTGTACTTTTAAGGCAACCATAGCTTCAGGACCCAAAGTTACCCAAGGTTACCCCTCCAAGAAACTTATTCCAAAATTCCTGAGTCTTAAAAGAGAAATCTTTCTTGGGATTTTCTTAGATACTACAGATACACAAATTCCACAGACTTGCACGGTCAAGGAAATAACACTCTTAATTAGATATCCTATCTCTAAACTTCAAACACATACCAGGGGTTTGCATTCCAGTCTAGTCTACTATGCAACAGTCGGAGAACACCAGGAATACACGTCCTAGATCAACAGTCTTGTAGCCACCCTCAAAACCACATAAATACCTCCAGCCCTGTGCCTCATGCCTCACGTACCCACACCCCCTTCTGAGTGTGCGCTTCTTCTACTCTGCCTAATAAATCCGCCTGAGCCTCTCAGTGACGTGGCCTGGGTGCTTTTCTGTGCCAGGAGCTGGCAATCCTACTCTAGCGGGGCATATTTCGGTTCCTGCTTCCTTTCTGGGGGACCTCCTTGGCCCGAGTCTGGTGACAGTCAGAATGTACGGCTCTTACCATTTTAAGCTACAAAATCTTAGACCAGTGGTGGCCAACCTACGGCACACGTGTTATCTGTTTTCCTTTTAAGACAAAAGATGTTAATGTGTGAGTTGTTTTTTCTAAACGAAAACCTCAGTATTCAGGTTGAAATTGGAAAATACATTTGGGGTTACGGTTTGGGCGCTCGGTCTCTACAGGGTTTTCCCATCGCTGCCTTACATGCTTTGCTATGTACCTACAGATGACTACTTCCTTGGACTTTTGAGAGAATTAAATAAAGCAATACACATAATGTGTTTAGCTCAAAGTCTAACATATAAAGTGCTCAGTGACTGTCAATGAATATATTTCCTCAGATGTAAAGCTGCTTGGATGCCCTTTCAGGAAATGTCAAAAATGTTAACTTCTAACTCAGGAGTTTTGCTTTTCCGGATGATTATTCTAAGGAGGCTGAAGTTTTTCATGGCCTCTTCACTGAATGAGGCAAGAGGAAAAACACTTATGGGCACAGGATATGACACACAGTTTTTGCTCGAGACATGCCTATTCACACCCCTTCAAAAATCCTTCTCTGATGCCCAGAAATCTTCAAAGAACCTTGAACCTGTCTCACACCTCCACTCCCTGCCCACTCTCTAGACCACCGCGTAGCCAGCCACTATGGCCCCCGGCCCTCTGCAAACTGACCCGTGAGTTTATTTCAGTTTCTCTGTATCTGGGTTGATCTGGAGCCTCCAGAGAAATGAGGCAGACACGGAAAGCCTTGTGTTTTTAGGGCTAGAGCTACACACACGGGGGAAAAATCTATTAACTCTCCCAACTGTAGCAAAAAAGGAAGAGTTTAAGTCTTGTAAAAAAAAATCCAATTTGGAAATAATCTGTAATCCCCAATAGGTCCCTGACCTCAAAAATAAGGTTTCTACAGTCTCCTTGATCTGTGAAACTGCATTAAAGTATATGGAGAAAAATGAAGATTTTAAAGCAATTACTTTCATTCATAAATGAAAAAGGAGAAAGAATCATGGCTTTCTTTCAGAGTCCAAGATGGGGCAGAAGGGCAGCTTGGCAAGAAGAGAATGCAGCACCATTTATCAATCCCAGTAGGCACCACAGAAGGGGGCCTGGCCGCAACACTGAGCGCTTAAAAGGTTGTTGTGGCTGCTGACGCGGCCCAACGGATTGCGCTTTCAAGTCCTAGAGGTTCCCTGATAGGAAAATCCAAACCCCTGACGGAAAGGGAGGCTGCAGGCTCAAATTCAGGGTCAGATGACCACATGGCAGTTTGCTGAGACAGATTCTCAAACATAAGGCTGTGTTTTCTCAGCTAGATACAATACTTTTTCAAAAAATCTTTTTTTTTAATAAATTGAGGAATCATGTACAATATGATACATTCATAAAACAAGCCAACCAACAAGAAGTAGTTTTAATTTCTCTGTTCCTCTGTTCCTCCTTCCTTCTACTGGCTAAATAGATCAAAATGACTGTCTAAAGGACGAGCTCTGGAATCAGAGACACAGTCTGGAAAAGATGTCTCTCTGGAGGAGAAACCACGATGGCTGCTGTGTGCATGATCAGGCCTGTGGCTCAGACGTCGGGTGGCACATCACACCCTGCAGGATGTCTTGCGTAGGCAGCAGTTGTCACACCTACAGAGGATTCACAGAAACCACGGCCCTCCCTCTCCCAACTCCAAGTACTTGCTCATTTTCTGATTCTTTACTTGCATTTCCATTTCCACAGGGGACAAGGAGAGAAGCACATGGGCAAGAGGAACAGATGGAGTGGGGTGGGGAATACGAAAGCTCCAAACAGACGGAGTTAGTTTGTGTTAAAGCTCTCATCAATGGAAATGCTGGAGCCTAGCAGTTCAAGAAGAGAAAATGGAGAGAAACGCAAGGCAGCAAGAATAAAAGCCTTCACACAACAAGGCTAGTCGCTTCTGACACAAATCTGTGAGCCCAAAGGACGCCCCTGAGAAAGGCGACAACGTTGGAGAAAAGGCTATCCTGTAGGAGGCACGTGGACGCGAGGGAAGCCTCGGGCTCCTGGTCAGAGTGACAAGGACACCTGGACCAGGAGCCTCCCAGGCCTCAGCTGTGAGGGAGAGAGGGTCCCAAGCGTCCACTGCAGGTAAACTGAGCAAATGCCAATGCGGAAAGCCAGATGACAGCAGGCTGGAAGGAAGTCTGGGGTCAGAGTGGACCCTTAACTCCCTACACTGGGCTGCGGTGTGGATTTAACTCCTAGCACGAGGCTATTCCGCTTCATCCGTCGATCTCCAAAGGACTGCAGTAGGCCCTCAGCTCTACTTTTAAGAGACACGCAAAGTCTGCAGAACATGCAGGAAAGGTCACACTGATCACATGGCTTAGTCACCTTCCTTGTCACTGAGACACCCCGCCAAACACGCACGCGTTAGAGGAGGATGGGTTTACTGTGGCTCAGGGCATGCAGAGGTTGCACTTCACAGTCCAGCTGCTCCAGGGCAACACAGCGTGGCACAGGAGCAAGGCAGAGAGTGTCGCTCAGGTCACAGTGGCGAGGAAGCAGAGAGGTGACTGAAGGAGGAGCAGGCGGGAGGTAAACCCTTCCACACCCCCAGTGACCCGCCTCTTCTGACCAGAGCCCCTCTAACCACACATCAACCCCCTAAAGCCCCACCTACCATCACAGGAGGCTTTTGGGGGACATCTACATATAAACCGTAACACTGTAGGTGTAGCTCAGGGGTAGAGCATCTACTGAGCATACTCATGGTCATGGATTTGATCCCCAGCACTAAAAATACAAAAGGATGGAACGTGGGAAGGAAAAAAGGACAGAAGGGGTCACACCAACAACGAGAGCGATATACACAAAAACAGGCTGTCCCCTCTCTGGAGAGTTTCGAGAGGTCAACAGATATAGAAATGCTTGCTGCAGTTGGCCCCAGGAATGGAGAAAGTCGTGTCTAAGTTGGTTGGGGCAGAAAAACCACATATGGCCCTCTGGACACTGCATCCTAGATTTTAGGGTCTGAGTCCGCCAACAGAAATGGGGTACAGGTGTGCAGAACTACAAGCCTGAAGCCCTCAGACTGTCTTGATGGAGCTGCGAGTATCCAGCTAGACGTCAAAGGTGTCAAACAGCCTCATTCATGTATCCAGTGGTCCAAGTCAATGGTTACGTTCATGCCAAGGTGAGAAAATGGGAGGGAAGCAGTGCTTTAGGTGATATGAGGTTGGGTAGGAAAGAGACTAACACGCAAGCTGCAGAGCTACCTTCCAAAGGGTCCATGCAGACTTCTTCAGCTAAAGAAAATACTCATGCAAAGAGAAGTGAGAAACTCAACAGCCAGAAGGACCACAGCATAGGTCAGGCCTCTTTTTACTTTAAGGCTTCAGCCCAGGCTGTGGAGACCCACAAAAATAATTAGGCCAATTGAAAGTGGGGCCAAAAAAAAGAAAAAAGAAAGTGGGGCAAATGGAAAAGCTGGGGCAGCAGACATCTCCTCAGCCTGAGTAATTACAACTGGCACTGCGACAGAAAGCCAGCAGGAAGTAAAACAAGCTGGGACAGCCACGGAGGGAGGTTTATTCCAAAATCAATCTGTCTCTCATCTAGCTGAAAACAAAGGAAGGCTACTATCCAGGGGAAGCTGGGAGACACAGCTCCTCCTGCTTCTGGACTGGGTTTAATTCTCCCTGATGACTCAGTGAAAAGAGCTAAAATGGAAGCTCCTGGTTGTCATTAACCATGTGGAAATTCTAGGATGAAGGCTCACTAGCCCGTCAGAGGCGGACGCGGCAACCCTCAAGGGCAATGTCGCCTGGTCTTCGGCCACCCCCAAGACCTAGAGCACTGTGATTTTCACAGGTGCAAAACAGAAGGGTCCTTCCCCTCTGCTTGTATTTGGGAAGAAAGAAAAAGGGCCGGAGGATGAGGAAGACATGGAAAAGCTGGAACAGCTGAAACTCACCAGCAGGTGGTGAGAATGTCTGATTGCTTCCTCTCGCAGCTTTCCCAATTGTACCCTGAGGAATCTGGGCCCCAACAGAAAAGGGGGAATCGGGGACAGAGATGTAGGGAGCTGAGGGCCTCTGCGAGCCACCTAAGGGGAAAGGAAAGGGAGGGAGTAGTTTGGAACACTGCTCTGCCAGGAAGACCAGACGGGGCTGCAGACAGACAGCCACCCTCAACCACCTCTAAAGATGGAGGTGAAGTTTGGCTGTTCAGCACAACAGCACAGTCAGAGGGAGGCCACACCAGGGCACGGGCAGGCCCAGGACCACAGAGGCTGCTATAATGGGCAAAGGGGACTCTGAATGTCCAGGGAGCACATCTTCTTTCTTTCTTCCCTTCTTCCTATAACTGTTTATGGAGTACCTGCTATGTAATAGGCATTACTGCACCACACACCAATGATCATCAGCTGCCCACCTCTGCCCATCACTAGCACCCAGCATGATAAGGCCAGACTTACAACAGGTCCTCAACTTCTGTCCGCTGGAGTCCTATCAACTGTCCTAGTCATTACCCCCATGCCAGGCACCTGCAGAAAAGCAGGGTCCCGTGTCCCGTGTTTTCAAGCCCCAGGTGGAAATTAGGGAAGCTAACAAACTAGACTCAAAAGAGAAGACTAGATATTGCACAGCAGGTCACAAGTGATGCAGAGCGTCTGTTTCTTCTCTTCATCCCCCCATCCTCACCCAAAAAGGCCCCTCACTGACATTCAGCAGGGTCATTATAGTCACTACCCAGCTTGTCTCCTGGACTGAACTTCAGCCACTTTTGCTGGTCATTGACTGTGTGCTAGGAAAATCCCGGCCTGAGCCCTGGAGACCTGACAGTCCATCAGAGGAGACACATAAACATCTGTGATAAGGTATGCTAAGTGACAGAATCGGCACTCTTCTAAAAGGTGGCCCAGACACACATACGCAAGCCATTAAACCTGAATGGGGAAGGCAGAAAAGCGGAAGAGGTGTGACATGTGAGTGGGGCTTTCACAGACAAATAAGCGCTCTCCAGGGAGTCAAGGTGCGATCTGTAATGGCGAGCACGCTCTAGGAACAGGACATCAAGACAAGGATGCAGCAGGTGGAGGGGAGTGGACGGCTACAAGCAGGGGCCTGGATGGAGGTTCAAAGCCATACAGAGCATGAACCTCATGCAGCGGGCAGGCTCAAACCACCAGAGATGCCTTTAAAATCTTACCTGAGATGTAAATAAGTTGTAAACCGTTGTTTACGGTAGGTGTATAAGTCAATGGCTGTTAGTATTTCACAGTTACACAACTATCACCATAATGTAATTTTAGAACATTTTCATCACCCCTCAAAAGAAACTCCAGGCCGGTAGCAGCCAGTCCCATTCCTTCCTCAGCAGCCACTCACCGACCTCTCTCTACAGATCTGAGCGTTCTAGGGAGTTCATATAAGTGAAATCATACAATACAAGGTCGTTTGAGATTGGCTTATTTCACTCAGCACAACACTTTCAAGGTTGTGGCAAGTATCAGCATCTCATTATTTTAAGGGCCAAGTAACTGTCTGTTCAGCCAGTATACACATGTTGTTGGACTTTGCTTCCACTTTGGGGCTTTCGTGAATAATGCTACCACAAACATTCATGGGTGAGCTTTTATGTGGGGACACATTTTCACTTCTCTGAGGGACAATCCGAGAGGTGGAAATGCTGAGCCATCGGGTGACTATGTTTACCTGCCTGACAAGCACCAGAACTGCTTTCTAAAGTGGCTGTGCCACTCCATGTACACCAGCGATGTCAGAGGGTCCCTGTGTCTCCAAAGCTTCTTCAGCACTTGCTTCTCTCTTTGTGATTACAGAGCCACCCTGCTGGGTGTGAAGAGGGACCGCACCGTGGTTCTGAGTTGGGTATTTCGACTGATGAATGATATTGAGCACCTCTCCAGGTCCTTATTCATGAAAGACTTTTCAGCGAGGTAAGCAGCTGTTTCCTAATAAACCAGGAGGTGACTTAGATGGGAGAATGCTGTAGTAATTAAGAGAAGAGTTAATGAGATCCTAGACCAGGGCAAAGATGAGAGAGATCCAGAAGCTCTTTCCAAGGCAGAACCATTGGACGTAATAAAAGACTGGGTGTGTGGCACCCTGGAGAATAGGAGATAAGAGACAGCCAAGGAGAATTCCAAGGTTTCTAGTCTGGCCAGCCAGGAAGAGGGAGATGCCATTACCCAAGTTAGAATGAGAGGGGAGTCATGGGCTAGAGAGGGGAGGTGGTGAGCTCAGTTAGGGTATGCTACATACAAAGTACCGGACGGTCCGTCTGAGTAGGCCCCAGGGGAAGCACTGTGGGGCCCCACAGAGACCTAGAGATAAAGCCTCACCATTGCCAATGGACTAGGAAGTAAGAGTTGAGTATCCTGGCCTACATGCATATGAAGAAATTTTGCAATACCTCCTAAGAAGCTTGGGCAGGAGCCCCTTGCAGTGTCCGCAAAGGAACAGAGTGCAGGTTAAAGTGCTCTGAAAAGGGAGTAAGAGTCAAGAAAGAACAAGGAGCAGGCACAGATTGCCTCCCTCATGAACACCCTTCCCGTTGCATCCATTATACACACGGATGCCAGGATGCCACGGAGCGTCAGGATGGCTCCCAGGGACTCGGATAGGACGCAGCACCTGGGATAGAGGGGTAAGGTGTGCAGGACTGTCCTGCAGGATGAACTTTCCTGACAATATGATGCCACTACCTGCTAAGGAGCCAAGACTTCTCGCCCTTGCTCTCCTCCATGTCCCCACCTCCCCCTTCCAATACCGGTCTTAAAAACAGTGAAAACAGGAAAAACAAAAGAGGTTCAAGCCTCTAAAAACTGCACTTCCTTTTAAAGAATTTCAAAGTCCTCGACAAAGGAAGGCCCCAGATAAAATGGACCTAATATGCATCCTTTAGTAGGAGTTCACTGGGAACAGGGGCGCCATGGCTGGTAAGTATGTACCCCCCAGGGTAGGATTCAAGTGTCAAAGGAACTAAAGAACAAAGAGAAGTCACTTTGAATCCACAGCGAAATTATTTTCTACCTATTGCTCCAGATTCCACCCTTCTACATCCACTTCCTGGTCTGGAAAGCTGCTCGGAGACTGAGGGAGAAGGTTCTCCTGTCGGTAGGATTCTACTGTGGTCTGACATCACCATTAGGAAGGAGACGAAGTCATCCCTGCCCTCCCCACCAGGCTGTCACAGGCTCCTGTCTGACGGTTCTCTCCAGGATGCTACCTTCTCCCAGGTCCTCACACCACTGCCTTCCGTGACCCCTCTCACCCAAGAGCAAGGATAGCTCGGTACCATTATTGGCTCTAGGAGGATACTACTCCATGACTTAGTTTTCTCTGAACCCTGCACACACCTTTCTTAATAATCTTAAATCTCTCTGTGTCCCTTGTTGATTCAACCCTAATGTTCAAAAGTAAGGAATATATTACTCTGTAGGAAACCTGGTGAAAAGTATGCTTACTGACTCTCAAGTAAGTAGATTATCATCTCACAAGGAAAATGTCCTTGTTGTAAGTCAGCTTCCTGGTTCTTAAACCAGGCAAGACCCTTTCATCATATTCAACTGTTACTGCTCTGTTTGGACCTGACATAAATGCTGGACTGTTATGACCCGTATCTACATGTCCTGCCAACGCCTCATGCACTCATAGGTGGGGCTTTTAGGAGGTAGCTGGAACATGGGTGCTGGATTAGGGTATGTGATAGTGGGATTAAGGGCGTGTGTTAATTAAATCGGTTCAGCATAGATCTGGGTGTGGATAATGGGAAGGCCCACCCCGGGTTTGGGTGGCACCACCCGAAGTCTTATAGCTTGGATGGGACAAAAGGGAGAGGGAGCCTTGCTGCTGCTGTTTGCTGCTCTGCTGCCTCCTGCCTGCTCTGCCATGGACTCTTTCTCCTCTGCAATGCCCGTCTGCCCAGCCACCCTGCCTTGGAGCCGGCCGACTATGGCCTGAAACCTCTACAGACTGTGAGCTAAATAAAGCTTTCCTCCTTTAACTTGTGGATGTCAGGTATTTTGTCTCATCAACAAGAAAAGTAACTTGGCATGGGCCAAGCACAGTCCTAAGTATTATGGGTGACAAAACAGGACACTGCCTTGTCCTTCGAGAAGCCATATAGGGAGGGGCAGATAGGCACAGGCAGCTGTGGCACCAGGGCCCCCACAAAGCCATCCTACCTCCTGGGATGGACTTACTTTGGTCCCATTCCTTTATTCTTGAAGGAAAAAATAAAACTTTCCGCCTTCATTCAACTTCATGAAAATGCTAAGAAACAAGAGGGAAGAGTAACATGGCTGCTGGAGCAACAGTACTAGAGCAGGAAACGAAAAGAGGGGAGCCCACAAAGTCTAGGCCGGCTTGCGACAGCTTCTAAGTCACTCTTTGAAATGCATGCGGAGGGATAAATGTGGCTCCAGAACCAACGGAATTGTCTCTCACTGCCCAAGCAGGCAGGGAAAAGGAAAAGGCAGCTCTCTGGCCCACTGACAATGGGGACAGCTGGCTAAGGAGTACAGAATGTCAGGCTTGAAAAGGTCGGAAATCTCTCCCCCAAGAGGCCGCTCTCCAGGAATCCCCGCCCCCCCACAGGTACAAGGTCTCTGTGGACCTGGCTGGGGTGAGCAGGCATGGCCTCCTCATCAGCAGAGGGGTGGTACCACCACTCTCCCAGAGTTCCCACAGGGAACACACCAGGCCAAGCGAGGGAGGACACAGGCAGGAGGCACAGCTTCCCTTCTGGCCAGGGACAGCTCCTCTTGTGAAGATCCTGCCTAACTGGAACCACCTTAGAAGAACTAACTGTTCTACTCTACATTTCTGAAACAATCAGTTCTACTTTAATTTCCCCCTCAAAACATAGCAGAAAAAGGCCACTGACACTGTCACCTCTAGGGAAGACCGCGCCCCACGCGGCTGCACTTGTCAGTGAACAGTATCCATGTCATGTCAAGGTGGCCATGCTCGGGAGCTGCCTTCCCACAGGGCTTGGAAACAAAGCTGGCGCCTGCAGAACGTGCATTACTTCTGCCGTCACCCTGGAGCCCTGATGTTCCTCGTCTGCGTCACAGTAATGCTGACAATATTAAAAACACGCTACACACAGGAGAAAAGAGGTTTTACAGAGGAGATGAGGCAATACCTGTTGGAAATACAAATTAAGAGAAAAAAGCAACAGAAGTTGTTTCTAGAAGTATTTTTGCTTGCTTATCGGACAACATTTTGCAAGGACATGAGGCAGGGGGCAGGGTTTCTGACGGGCTCAGGGTGGTTCTGGAAAGGCTGCTGTTGACCTGCTGGGGATACTCTCTCCTGGAGTACCAGCTGTGGGTGCACCATCTCCAGGGTCCTGCCTCCAACGCTGACCCCCCAACCACCATCTTAGAATTTCAGGCAGAGCAGGACCTGAACGTGGGCACCGTGTCACGAGTGTGGAGGAAAGCCAGGAGAGGGTTAGGGCTGAGTCGGGATTCCCCAGGGGCAGCCCTCAGGCCTGAGTACTGGGAGGTGTGTTCTGGACATAGAGAGGAAGCTACGCTACGGTAGCAGCCACCGCAAAAGGGAAGCCACAGCTGTGATGCAGAAGACAAGGGGCAGCAAGGAAAGGGAAGGAACAAGAGGTATTAAGCCACAGTTAAGCCACAAGTCCTCAGTGTTCCCTTCTGTCCCCACTTGTCAGTGTGCTGGTTCTAGGAGAGTCTGACCAAGACAGAAAGAGAAACAAGACTTGTGACATGGCTGATTCTCAAAAAACTGCCAACAGTTCACAGCACTACTCCAGGGACACACAGTAGATAGACTCTACGCCCCTAAGGAGAGCCAGGTGGCCTCAGTTTCCCAAACCTGCAGGATCATCGGTTTTTCATGGAGAAAAGCAGAGATTCCAAGTTCTCACTATGGATACCACAGAGAACGTCACACAAGCTATCAAAAAGCATGAATACTTCCTAAAATCCACAGAGCTATGAGCTCACACATACCATATATGGTTCATTCTCAGATTTCTATTGTCTCAATTTTTCTTAAGACCATCCAGAAATCAAATAATTCACTTAGGTGAGTAAAAATACCAATTTAATAACATAAAGGAAACATTTCTCAACTGAACTGACAAGACCCTAAGCACACAGGGGAAGACATAGACAGAGTTTTATTTCTCAAGAGAAAGCCTGAGCAGAAAATAACCTATTTTACATGATTTAATTCTGTTGTGAAAGATCAAGGCTGTTGCCAAATACACTTTACTTCTCTGCTCTTGCTTCATGAGACATAGCTGAGGAGCCAAAAGTTTAAACCAGAAAAGCTCTTGAAATTACCTTTGTGAATAAAAACAAAAGTTCAAAAAGTCAGAAGAACTGGCTCAGGCTCAGAGAAGACAAATGTGCGGCAATAAAAAGCACTGAAGAAGTCTCGCTGTGCTTTTGTGTCACGGGCACCAGGAGAGAAGAAAGGAGCAGGGTTACTAACAGGCCTTGGCCTCAAATACACCTCAGTGGCCGGCGTCACTTACGCCCCTCCACCTGCACTTGGTTTCCGACAGCTCTGGCCACCTTCTAGCTGATCTGGAACCACCGCTTTCATCACTGCCATTGTATCCTGAAGGCAGTTCTGCATTTGCTGGCCAGGCCACTATGTATTCATCCACATGCACCGCAGTGGCACACAAAGAAAGAATTCATATTCCCGGGCTGTCTGATTAGTTTCCATCTCGGTCTGGCTACCAGAGAATGAGCCGAATGAACAATGATCCTGCATCAGACAACTTCGCATGGCACACATTCTGAATATAACTCGACGTTTGTTTACAATGAACAGACTGGATCCCAGAAATTAGCAATTTGACTCACATCAGAAAGAGAGCTAAAACGACAGGTGTAGCAATTCAGTTCCTCAACACAAACGCACTTTAGAGATGCATTACACAACCGTGTGTGCAGAGTCACCGCTGCAGCACTCACGCTGAAACGGGCTGCGATGGTGCATGTCATGGCAGTTGTTTCTTTTGCCATGATAAAAGTTACCTTTTTAGGTGAAAAAAAATTATATTCTTCATTCCGTACCCTGGACTTGACTATAATGATGGCACAAATTAATGGAATTTCCTATCAGAAAAAGAGGTGGGAGGGGGAGAGAGAGAGAGAACACTATGAAGTGTCACTTCATTTTAAAGATCCGCCGTAAAACTAAAGCAGAACAGATACGGAAGAAACAGGATTAGAAGACCAAACTGGCTGGATTTTTTTGGAAAAATCTACCATGACAACTCTTATTTGGCAGTTTCACCACTTTTACTGTATAAATCTTTACATCAGAGAGATGACTCAAAGCTACTAAGGCGATGGCGCCGAAGCAGGCTGTCATGGAATGAGGTCCAGTTCTTCCCTTGGTTAGACCCCAGACCTCCGGCCCCTTTCCAAGCCTTCCCTGCCCGGGCCTTCTTCCCGCACAAGCCTTGGGTATCACATAGTTTTGCAATTACCTACTGGTACTGTTACCATGATGTGGTCTTCTGTGTTTAAGCAGGTCCCAGAACCTGGCAGTAACCTGTGAGCAGGCCCACAGTGCAGGAATTACAGCACAGCTTCTGTTCCATGAGCACTTCTGAGCTGGCTTCCCCAGGGCTGCTATGACAAAGCGCCCTAAATGGGAGGGTAGAAACAACAATTTACCGACTCCTGGTTCAGGAGGACAGGAGCCCTAACTCGAGGCTCTGTAGGCCGGAGGAGACTCAGTGCTATGCCTCTCCCCTGCTTCCTGGAGGGCCCGTGCAGGCCTGGGCTCCAGGGTGCGTCACTCTGGTCTCCTGTTTCCACTCAGCGTCCTCCCTGTGTGTCTTGGTTAGGTTTTCTCTCGTTGCTGGGACAAAATACCCGACACCCAAAATTAGGGGAAGAAAGGTTTATTTGGCTCACAGTTTGTAGAGGTTTCAGTCCACAGTCAGCTGGGTCCGAGGCAGGGTGGCACGGCAGGCAGGCAGAAAGCAGCAAAGTAGGCAAGGAATGCAAGCAAGCTGCTAACTAGCTTCTTCCCGTATTTTATATCTTATCCAGGCTACCTGGCTTTAGGGTGGGCAGCACTCCCACCCTTAATCCTAATACCCTTAATCTTAGTGTCACATCCTTGATCCCAGCAGAACCCTGCCAAACCGATCAGTGGATTAATTTAGTAACCACACAATCTAGATCCAGCTATCTCTTACCACATGAGGCTTTGGGGGGACATCTAGACACAAACCATAACACTGTGCCTCTGTCTTCACAGGGCCTACTGTAAGGACACCAGTCCGATCTGATGTGTGTCCTGCTCTACTCCTGCAAGACTTCATCTTAACTAATGATGTCTGAATGGCCCTACTTTCCAATAAGACCACATTATGAGACACGGGAGGACTTCAGTGTATTCCCAGGGACACAAGTCAACTTTTATCACCTTCTCAAAAGGTGACTCCTAGACAGAGCAGCAGCAGAAGCATCTAGGAACTGTTAAAAATACAAACACTCGGGCCCCACCCTAAAAGTCTTACTGCTTCGGACCATACTGAGCATTTTAAAAACTCATTTTAGGATGCTTAGTGCGTGTCTTGCCTTTTCCAATAAATCCCCAGTCTTTCAGGACCAGCTCTGACTGCATATATTTCATACTGCTTCTCCTATAGTAAGTGATCAACTAATATTGTTGCTTACATAAAACGGGCTAGAATCTGGAAGTCTGTGCAGGCTCCATGTATGTGGCCTTCAGGTATGTTTTATTTTCTCTGTGCATGAAAAGCATGAACGAACTGCTGGCAATAAAAATCTACATTACAGAGCTGTTTTGGAAAAAACAGAAGATCTGACAACACTGGATGTAAAACTCCAAGTCTACCATGAACTGACTGATGTCTGTCCCTTGGAGGTGGGTCACGAAGACTCCAGGGAGCCACAGTTTTCCGGACACATCCTCGGCGTTTCCTGACACTCAGACATCCTGGAGACTAACCGTAGCCATCAACACTGCCTTGCCTGGCTCCTCCGTGCATTTGAGCTGTGCCGGGTGGAGGAGAGCTGGAAGGAGAAACAGTGTGACCCGGACACCAAAATGCTGGCCTGTTTCTGGGCAGCAAGTTCAGGAAGGAGATGCTAGAAGCTAGGGCCTCTGATTACCACTGCCACACACAGGAGAAATGGCACCAACATTACAGTGTCGACCTGAAGGGTCTCCCAAAGGCCTGCATGTTCAACACTTGGCCAGGAAGTGGTGGAACAATTAGAATGTGGACCTTGGTGGAAGGTAGAGAAGTTCTTCCCAGGGGATATCAGCACCCCAGCATGTGCCCCCACCCCGTCTCTGTCTGTCTTTCTCTCCCCTTCTCTCCCTCCTTCTCTCTCTCCAGCTTTGCTTGACTGTGTGCTCCCTGTTCTAAAGTTCTGCCTCACTACAGACCCAAAGACAATGGGCTGAACCTCTGCAACATGAGCCAAGATAAGATGATCGCCTCATGTACTTTTCACAGCAATGGAAAGCTGATTGACACAGGCAAAATTTTAAATTCCATAAATCTGGCTTCACTCTTCACCAGGTAACAAGGCAAGTTGTGAAATGACTCGAGCATGGAAGCTAGCAGCTTTGTCGTGGCTTGCTCTGCAATGGCACGGGCGGGTAGGGGGCAGCAGGGTGAGATCCCTGAATCAGCACAACGCCACCAGGGAAGAACAGGTGTGTAGGCTGTGGGATCGTGATCTTAAGACACCCCATGTACCTCTTTTGTGTCTAGGCTCCACCAAACTGCAGATTGACTGTGAGAAAATTCTTTTCCAGTGAGCAAGTAGGGGTAAAACTATGATTTTAAAGTAGCTTTCAGGATTCCAGAAAAGTTAAAGGGCACTCCTGGCCTAGGATTTGACCAATGTTCCTTTTGGGTTTTGTTGTTTTTTGTTTTTTGGGTTTTTGGTGCTGGGAATTGAACTCAGGGCCTTGTGCTTGCAAGGCAAGCGCTGTGACCACTGAGCTAAATCCCCAGCCGACCAATGTTCCTTTTACACAAAGAAAAACATAGTATCTACATGAAGGACAGCAAAGACATCCTTTCAGGACCCTGGGGGTGGTCTGGGAATTATCGAGAGAAGTAGTCATTTGGGATCTTTGTCTCCATAGCAAGGATGGGCTTGGAGTTCAAAGGCAGAATCCAAACACGCGCAGGTGGAGGCAGGCACGAGGGCTCAGTCAGGGGACACGCTTCATCAGGAAGCCTCGAGGGAGCTGAGCTTGCAACAGCGTCCATCCCAAATGATAAATCCAAAGCAAACTCCTGTCCAAAGGTTACTCTCGGAGGATGTAGATAAATGGCCACCATGAAGCCATACACTTACTTTCTGACAAATTCTTGATTTTTACTCTATTTTTAACCACCACCATACCTCTACATTCTTAAGAAAGAAAAGAGGAGATGGTGCCTGCTACTAAAAAAACTAAAAGTGCCTTCAAAGCTACTAGAATTTAGAATAGTGCTCACTTTCTCAAAGGCAAAGATCACTCTGACCTGGACAAACACAACAATTTGAGTAGTCCATTAAAAATCTTAAAAAAACATTTCTCATGGTGGTATAAATATATACAAGATGGAATAGGCCTCCAAGATAAAAATAAGTGTACTTTACTTCCTTAACATTTAGTGCCACTGTATCAGAGCTCTCCAGAGAAACAGAGCCAACAGAAGAACCAATACATACTTATATATAAATATCACATCCTACTGTGCTATGTGATATGGGTATATACAGGAACTGCCCCATGCACTTTGGGAGGCTGGCAAGTCCCAAGACCCAAAAGTGAGTTGGCAAGCTGGAGATGGAGCAAAACTGATGGTGTGGCCCAAATGCCATCAGGCTAAACCACAAGGAAGAGCCACTGTTTCAGGTCAAGTCCAAAGTTAAGAAAAAAATTAATGTTTTAGTTTGAAATTATCAGGCCGAAGAGATTTTTACTTATGCAACAACGTTCACCTTTCTGTCCAGTCAGGCCTTCGGCTGATCAGAGAGGCCACCTACAGGAGGCAGGGCCGTATGCTTTACTCAGTCTGCCGAGGAGAATGTCGAGTTCATCCAGAAATATCTTCAGGAAACTCTCAAACAATGTTTGACCAATTATCAGGGCAGCCCATGGCCCAGCTAAGTTGACAATGAAGCTCCCATACTCCCTTAATACCTGGTGGGTAAAAAGGCAAAAACAAGAAGTTCACAGGAAACGTTGAAATTTGTGGAGAGCACAAAGTCAGGAATGGGCACCATCTGAGAGCCTGCCAGGCTGCACCCAGCTAACTGCTCCTTCGGAAGCGCTCACTGAATGTTCGCTCAGTCACCCTGCGCTCAGCACTGTAAAGCGGTACACTGCCAGGCACAGATAAGAATGGCTACAACATTTTAAAAACTAATTGGGGGTTGGGGCGGGAGCTCAGTGGTAGGTAGAGGGCCTGCCTGGCAAGCACAGGCCCCGAGTTCGATCTCCAGCACTCACCCGTCCCCAAAAAACTAGTGGGTGTCAAGGGCAGGCAGAGCAACCAGAAGTCTTCCCCACTGCCCTAGGACTGTAAAACGATACAGCTACTTTAGCAAACAGGTCAGCAGCACCGTTTAAATTTATGCTTTCAACATGACCCAGTAATCTCATCCTATGCATTTACCTGAGATTAGTAAAAATGTACATTCAAACACAAGTCTGCATGCAAGAGTGTATAGCAGCTTTAGCCACAATTAATAAATACTAGAAACAACCCAAATGTCTCCCGGGGGTGAATGAATAAATGCCATGATGGCAGAATACTGAGCAATAAAAAGGAACAAGCTACACTGTGCTGAGTCAAAGGAGCCGGTCCTAAAAGGATACACACTCTGCGGTTCCCTTCACACATCATTTTCAAAATGACAAAACAATAGTGATAAGGCCCCGCGTGGTGGCTGCCAGGGCCGGGAGCAGAGGGCAGGATGCCTGTAAGACAACACAGAGGATACTGGCGTATTCAGGGGCACGAGGAGTACTCTGTATCCTAATTTGGGAAATAGTTATATGATCTACATTCATTCACTTTCAAACCATTACACAAACTTCTAACATCACAAATTTATTCTAAAATTGTTTTAAATCAAGTGGTAAAAAAAAAATATATATATGTGTGTATATATATATACACACACACACACACACACACACATACACACACACATACATATATATGCCTTCCAAATTAGGCACAAAGTAAATGCACCTGATGAAAGATACCTACAACATGGAGTCAGTCAACAAACATGCAGTCCTCCCCTATGATGAATGTTATCACTATGTACATCTAAAAAGTACCATTAAAATAAAAAAAAAAAGACGTGCAGTCCAAAACACACACCCAGGTAGGCACAAAGTGCTCACAGCTATCATGGTTCTCATATTTTGGTACGAAAAGCAGAGATGTGGCTTCCCTCTGACCACTGGGCACAAGCTGGGAGGCCCCTGCAAGGGCAAAACAGCGATGGCTTGGGGTGTCTCTTGGTCCAGGACTTGGTGTTGGTCATGGCGTCCCTCAACAAAGCCTTCTACTGCACCCAAAGCAGGCCTTGGGTCCCCTGTCCCCTTAAAGCTTTGCTGTTCCTTTAATGCGGGGGTTCTGGGAACAGGAGGGGGATTTTTCTTAGGAAATAGGTACCAATGCCGGCACACAGTTTTGAATTTTTGCTCGTCACAACAGGTGCTGGTGGGTGTTACTGGCATCCAGGACACGGGTGGTACCAAACATTCCAAGGTACACAGGGAAGTGCCTTAAACAAGAATGGTGTGCCCCCGAATATCACTAGTGCCAAGGCCAAGATTTCTGGTCCAAAGGAAAGAAGGAAGGAAATGCATTAAGTTCATCTATGAACAAGCACTGGCTAAGGTGTTTGAGAGCCCCAATGAAATTCACCCCCCGAAACCTTTTGGGGGTAGGTGCTATTGACCCCGTTCTATAGTTGAGAAACCTCAGTGGAGAACCATAAAGGAATGTGCCTGAGTTCCAGTGACGAGGCAAGAAGTATGATCTCAGAGGTGCCAGCAGGAAGGCACCAGTGGGCCGGGCTGGCTGCTCTGTACACACGCCTTCTCTCCTGGGCTAAAAAAGTCACTGAGGCTTACCCAGGTTTGGTGGCTCACACCTGCCATTCCAGCTACCCAGGAAACTAAGGCAGCAGGATCTCTTGAGCCCAGGACTTCGAGTCCAGTCAAGGCAGCATAAAGAGACCACTGTTCAAAAAGATGTGCAGAGAGGGGGCTGTAAAGCTGGAAGACAAGCAAATCTGAACTCGAGGGTTCCCAGGAAATGAATGGGACCTGTCATCACCAAGAGCCACCAGGAATGGTGTGTAATAGAATCTTCTTCTGCCCCACCCATCCGCTCTCAGGCACTTGTGTAGTGCCTCCACCTGCAAAGCTCCAGAGAGACCCCACAGTGTGCCCCTGTGGGCTGCCTCTCCTCTCCTCTCCTCTCTTCTCCTCTCCTGAAGCAAATGCTGCTAGACTGGCTCACAAGGAGCGGGCCCCACATGACAGACTGAGCCAGGAAGCCGGGTCGGGGGGACAAGAATGGAGACTAGAAAGGCCGCAGAACACTGTGGCTCAATCCACCATCCATCTCGACAGCAGGTAGGCCGGGCCTGCCTGAGAAAATCAGCAACAGACTTGGAAAACAAGTCCTATCATCACATCTGGTTCGCTTCCCCCGTTTATATAATTAGTATTGACAGTTCCACAGTTAAAAATGGGATGTGTGTGTGTGTGCGCGCGCGCGTGTGTGTGTGTGTTTGTATGCACAAGGAGGAAGAGAGAAGGAGAGAAGACAGAAAGAAAGAGAACAGAAGCAGAGAAGAAGAAAAATGGGAGGACAGAACAGAGAGACGGGACATACGTCTGAAGCTTAATGGAAAACTCAGAAGACAGAGGACCTCCTGGCCGAGGAAGACGAACCTCAGGTAACTGGAGAAGCCCTCCTGCAAATCAGCGGGATCGTCACACAGGAAGCTGCCCCTCACACCTTCTCTTCAAACACCGCAGTGCAGCCCATGCCAGGCGGGTCGCCGTGGGCCAGCAGAACGCACCTGGCTGGAGGTCAGCTGGAGAGCAGCCGGCTGACCCCACCACAGCCTGCTGCAGCACCCCCTCCGCTTCCAGCGCCACACAGGGGACACTCACAGCTCCAGGATCAGGATGACGTCCGTCTTGTTCTCGTACACCTCATGCAGAGTGATGACGTTGGGGTGCTGGATCTCCTTCAGGATGCTGACCTCGCGCTCGATGTCCTCCCGGCTCACTCCCCGCCGGCTGGACTTGGTCCTCCTCTTCTTGATAAACTTGGCAGCATATTGCAGCCCAGTGCTTTTCTCACGGCATTTCTTCACAACCGCAAACTGTCCGCTGAAGAGAAAAGATGGAATATTCTTTTTGGTTCTCCCTAGAAACATGTGAACAACTATGTGGGATGGGGGGGACAATATAAAATTGTAACCAGAAAAGTTCAAAGGGTAGGAAATTAACCAATTATACCAAGTAGGGATGCTTCTTATTGTACATATTGTAGTTTTATTAAGCCCATTCCTTTTGAGTAATGGTTCAAGCGATAAAAACTATTTTCTTAACCACTGAACAGTTTACCCCTAACGTCACTGGGGCAGCACGTTTACTTACGTACCAAGTAGCCTGAGTGTCGCTCAGGCAGGCATCACATCAACCAGCAGATTCTTCTCTGCACAAGATACATTCGTGTATCTGTTTCAACTATGTTTTGCCCACTTTTTAAAATTTACAACACTGTATTTGCCTTTGATGTTTGTTTCTAGTGAAATCTAATAATAGGTTCTGGTTATTTGCCTTTACTAATTCATGTTTATTTTATATGTGAAAAACAACCCATAATTTTGTACTACAATCTATAAAAACTCTTATCGTAAATACATTAGATACAACTTTTATACTTCTCCAGAACTCAGTGATATTCTTTTACAATACAAAACAGACACGCCTGGGATACTGTGACTGAATAGGAAGAAGGTGCCAAAAGATCTCCAAAGAAAAAACTGAAAAGGGGAGAAACATTAGCATGTCAGAGCAGAAAAGTCTCTTAGGAAATGGAATGACAAAAAAGCTGTCGCCTTATTGTCAACGACTCATAATATAGAAATGATAGAACTCAAAAGAAGAAACGAAACTTCAAAAATTCCAATAGCAGACAATAATTATAATAATTCTATGGGTGGTGTTGACAGAGTTGACCAACATCTAACAAGCTAACTTGTAATCAAAAAGTGAGGAAAAAATATAAAATATCTGGGTACCTTCTGGACCAAACAATATGGAACACGTTTGTTATTTATTCAAAACAAGGGGTTCAAAAAGTCATTTACAATTCAGATTAGGTCTAATGGACCAAATACTTGAAAAATATGGAATAGCAAAACACCAACCTGGACAACCATCATTGATTCCTGCACCATTACATTTAGCAGGCAGACATTTTATTGAAATTATACCACCCACAGCAAAAAAGGAAAAGCCAACACAACAGTGTAAAGTATGTTGTTCAAGGAAGGACAAAAATGCAGAAAGAATACAGAAAGACACTAGACATTGCTATCCAGATTCCGATGTTGCATTGTGTGTATTAAAAGTTTTAAGCCCATCAGCCAATGAATGGATAAAGAAGATGTGTTTTTTTTGTACAATGGAGCACTACTCTGCTATAAAGAACAATAAGCTTAAGACATTTCTAGGTAAATGGATGTATCTTGAGACCAAGTAAAATAAATCGGACACATATGTTTAGATACCACATTGTTTCTCTGGTGTGAGAAACTGAAAGTGTAAATAATGACTAAAATGTATTACATTGGGAAAGGGAAGAAAGTGTTCAAAGGGAAAAGGAACAAGGGAAGGGGGGGAGGAGCAGAGGGACGAGATAAAAAAGAATAGAAGGAAGAAAATGGAAATAAAGCTTTTGTAAATGAGGAGAGGAGGGGTTGAAGAGAGGGGAGGAGAACGGGAAAAAAGCAGCAGCAAGATAGATCATTACCGGTACAAGTTCCCTATAATGAATGTAATCACTACGTGTATCTAAAAATGTGCCACTAAAATAAAATGTAAGTAAATAAATAAAAGTTTTAAGATATACCACTCACAGAAAAATTATTGAATAATTTGATAAAATTGTCCTTTTTATATCTCCTGTTTTATTATCTTATAAAAAGTAACAAAAACATATGCAACTTTTGGTCATCCCGTATTTAAGTAATTGGACTGGTAAAGAGGTTAAAGTGAACTTCACCGAATGGGGAATAATGCCTATATTCCCTCACCCTCCTCCCCACTCTCACTTCGGATCTAAAGGCAGCAGATGGTTCTCACCCTTCTCCTAAGGTCTAGTCTTAGGGCTGGGGGACAGAAAGACACACCAGGAAATCGGTAGAAGGTATAAAGAATAAGGCCCTGCCTGTGAAGATGTATTTCCATACACTGTTATTAACCAACTGAATGCCCAGAATGAAGAAAGATTCGCTCTTTGTTTACACCTGAGAGGCTGGTAAGTCTCATGTCCACACATTTGCTGGCTGGTTTGAGCACCACGGCCGCCGGCATTTCATGACAATACGTTACAGCCGGGGGCTCTAATTCCAGGGCAGCTGGCCCCACCCCCGCTGTGGACGTTAAACATGTGGCCGAGGCAATCAGGGCATTGCATTCTCTGGCTTCGATAGCAGGTATTTGATCGGACAACAGGGAGATAGTGCCTTTAGGAGCCTCGTTTCCTTCTGTACATGAATGCTGGACTATATGTAACACCCTAACCCGCTGCCAGCCACCTGGGGGTGGTAGGGGAGCCACAATCCCACAGAGGCGGTGCCAGTGCAGAAAAGAAATCTGGTCTGTGCTAACACTACAGAGCAGCTGGATCAACCCTGGCCCGAAGCCAGCTGCCTGCTTTGCTTTGTAAGCAACATCAGCCAATAAATTCCCTTGACTACCAAATGCAGTTTGATTTGGATTTTCTGTTTTCTACAGAGGAAAGCATCCCAAACGCCACAGAGCAATTTAATCATAACCTCCTTCCCATATATAAAAGAGTAGAATAACAGCACTAGACCTAAAACACTACATGGGCAAAAAGCATGGGAGATAAGCAAGGTGTTCCCGAAAGCCAGTGAGACAACAGAAAGCACCCCCGCCCCATAGTGCTGATAGCCCCACTTCTTCCCCACCTTCCAAGGAGAGGCCAACCCACCCACCAAAGGATCTGTGCGCTTCTCAGCACCTGCTGGGGAACTGCTACATAAAGAATTACCACAGTTATTTTTAGCTGGTTTTATTCTCCTCACTTGAAGACGAAAAGGGGAAATAAAATCCAATGGAAGATAATATTTTGATGTTAAAGAATGGATACTTTAAAACATTACTCATTTACTGTAGCAGCAGGAGGCCAGCGAAGAAAAACACATAGTGAAGAATTATTTTTGTAGCCAATTTTTTGCATAACGGGTTATTAATACCCTCCTTCCAGGCTGCAGGATAGCTAAGAAGCTAAACAGTAAGTCACACTAGGGTGTTTGTGCCAACCGCCCATGAACTCACCACCTCAAAGCGTCATGGATCCATGGTATGACATTATTACAATTTTCCAATTTCTCTGGGGAGTCAAAAACTGCTCTCTCTATTGGGTAGTTGCACAGGGAGAGAGGAGGGAAATGGCCTGAATACCAGGCACATTTAACAACCGCCAGACAGATCCAGGGGAGACTCTCTCTTGCCTTCTGCCCCAGAAGATGATATTGTGTCTTGGTGGAGACAGGTGTGGACAGCCCCAGCCCTGGACAGCCAAGCCTCACACATCCTGGGCGCTCAGAGGCTGGGTCACGGCGACTTGTCTCAGGGGCTTCAAATTCAAGGCACACCATGCTTTGAACTACAGTCCTTTACAATACAAAGCCAAAGAGCAAAGAATTTAGAAAAAAAACAAACAAAACTCCCCCCCACCCCGGAAAGCACAAAGAATTTAAATGTAAAACTAGAATCAAAGACTCTCCTGAGTGTTTCCACCACCAATGCTCAGGCTGGACTCTTCCCCTAATTGAGAAGGTAACAATTCTCATGGCAGGGTGGCAAAGGCCAAGTGTATGTGCGTGTGTCCCAGAAGCGTGCGCATATGTCCCAGGAAACCATGCGCATAAGCCCAGAGGAGGGATCAGAGATGGCAGGAGGGAACAGCTGTGACACGGTCGAGGCCTGGGTTCATCTGAACTGCAGAGGGCCGGGGAGGGTCCAGGAGGCGCTCCAGAAACACATCCTGGACCTATCTGCATACCACTTCTTTGAAGATACCCTTCCCCGTTGTTCTGATTTCCCTATCGATCTGCTCCTTCCCTGCCATCTGCCAATCTCTCCGAGTCCACAGAGCACCTCTCACTCCTCCCATGGCACTTTTTGTTCTCTGCATGTTTCTTGCCAGTTCCACGCTCCCGAGATTGTCAATCCCTGGGGACAGGACATCTTTCTGTCTCCCAGACCCCGGCCGCGAGGTCATGCCACAAAGTCTATGCACGAGACCAAGGTGCTGCTTTTGAATTCTGAGAACATAATCCGGAGAACCAGAAACCCCATACTGAGGCTGCTACATTACTACCGCGCAATTAATGGAACTGTGCAGCAGCTTGAAGCACCAACTAGTTGTGTAGACCGTAGGTGTGAGAGTGCCTGCCTATCTTGGAGAGCTGTTGGAGTGGAGAGGTATATAAAAGAGTAGAATAATAACGCTGACTATAACAAAACACCTGAGAAAATCAACTTATAAAGAGAAAAGGTTTATTCTGACTGACGGTTTTAGAGGTTCCAGCCCACAGTGAGGTGGCCCCACTGCTTCTGGGCCTGTGGCAAGGCAGTACATCAGCAGCAAAAGCCACTCACCTCATGGACAGGAAGCAATGAGGGCAAAGAAGAGCGGGGTTCCACAGTGCCCTCTGTGGGCCACCCCCCAGTAACCTAACTTCCTCTCCTAGGCCCCACCTCTTAGCCAGTCCACCGCCTCCAGATAGCTCCACCTGCAGACCACGCCATTAGCACTTGGGCCTTCAGGGTGTTCAGCATCCAAACTACAGCAGGGGGAAGCTGACTACATGAACTAACACACGAAGCATTCAGAAAACTCCTGTCTATGCTAAGTCTTCAGTAACGTCAGCTGTTATTAATCTGCAACAACTAGAATTATTCTCATTAGCACATTACTGCTTCAATCCCAAAGTGATGCAGTATTACTCTCAAAATATCACTTCCCATCACTGACAGGGAAAAAAGAGCCCTAACAGGTCAAAAAACAACCCACAGGACTATGCTCCATCAATAATATGTATAAAACTATTGCTCAATCCGGCTGGTGGCTTACCCTGCACACACACACTGTCCCCAGCACCCTTCCCTGCCCACTTCTGGCTGCTCACCCCAGGCCACCCTGGTCAGGTGTTATGGTTTGTGTCTAGATGTCCCCCCAAAGCCTCATGTGGTGAGAGATAGCTGGATCTAGAGTGTGGGCTGCCCTGGGGGCAGGTAGCCTAGATAACAGATAGAGGAAGAATGCTTAACTAGCTGCTTGTTTGCATTGCTGATTTGTATACATTCCTGGCATTTTCCTCACTTTACTTTGCAGCCGGCTGGCCGCAGGTCTGCACGCTGCCCCGCCGCCTCGGACCCAGCGGACTATAGACTGAAACCTCTACAGACTGTGAGCTAATAAACCTTTCTTCCCCTAACTTTGGGTGTCGGGTATTCTGTCCCAACAACGAGAGAAAAGTAACTAAAACAGAATTTGGTCCTTTCCGCAGTCTACTTAAACCATTTTTTTGTATTTTTGAGCATTTTTTGGTGATTTTACAGCTTAAGATGGCGTACAGGACAATTCAGAAGTGTTGTCTCGTGTTCTAAGTAGGAGGCTGTGACTTGTCGCATGGGAGCCGGGCCTCACTCACGCAGCAGCTATAGTGCTGGTCGGCTGAGTTCCATGTTAGAGAACCAACTGTACATTAAATAAAGTGTCTTTAAACAGAAACATTAAAAATAAGGTTGTACAACAGGTTCACGAAAACACTATACCCGAGGTTTGCAGGAACCTGACTCTGGATTTAGCCATGAGCTAACAGATGCAGTGCAACTGGATGTCATCTTTCCAGTGCACAAACGTTCTTTGGCAACTAATAACTAATACAGCAGTTTGTTCCATCAGTACTGACAGCCAAATTCATTACGACACAAAAACTTACAGTGAAACGTAATAAACCATTCTTAACTCTTAGTGGTCAGATATACACAAAGATAATGACACATTCCTGCTTTAAAGAGTTTTACTTCTTAAAAAACCTTGATTCAAAAATAATCATGAATTTTATTAGAAAGAGAACGCCTTGGGTCAGGAGAAAAACTTCACAAAGAAGCTGCTAGTTAATTTACCTGTCCGACTTACTAATAAATCCAGTTGACCCACGTAGCCACTTAAGGAATTATGATCAGGATTTCAGGATTAGACAAGAGGCTCTTTGCATATACCACTTTATTAATAATATAACTCCATGAAATAGACACCCATTGTCATCTCCTCTATCGATGGAAAACCAGATATTTTTTAATTGTCCCTAAATCAGTAAGTAAGCTGCATAACTGAGAAATGCATCCAAACCCAAGTATATTTGCTCTCCAAACCCCACTCACTGAGCCCCGTGGCTGCACCGATCCTGTGCGCGTCCCCTCTGATGCACAAGGCCCCTCCCTGGGACATTCTACTCATCTTTCCAGGAGAGAGCTTTGCGAGGGGAAGTCACACACAGGGGATTTGCAGTTGAATCAGTTTGGGTAATGTCCCCTTTTCCTCCTCACTGAAAACTCACAAAACATTTTAACTAATTAAAACCAGAGTCGTGAGATGTTCTGAGGTGGCCTGCAATAAAAAGTAAGTCACATTTGTGTTTATGGTGAGAAAGTACCATACTGATTGAGCACCCCCAACCTAACAGGAAAACCCAAAATGACCTAATCCTGAAACTTGCTGCATGCTGACATGATGCCAAGTGGGAAATTCCACATCATAAAATAATCCCACATTATTTTACGCACGAAATTATTAGCAGAATTGCATAGGGGTGGGGGATGTAGTTCAGCGGTAGAGTGCTTGTCCAGCACGTACGAGGTCTTGGGTCTGACACCCAGCACCAGGGAAACATAAGTATAAAATTACTGTATATGTATGGGGTATCTATGAAACATAAATGAACTTCATGGGTCCCATCCCCAAAACGTCTCATTATTTCTACCCAATTCCTGCCCTCCAAATACAAAACAAACAAACAACAACAACAACAAAATCTGAAACACTTTTGGTCCCAAGCATTTCAGATCTGAGATAGTCACCAACTTACATTCACAATTAGAAAGAAACACAAGAAGATTCTCAAAGCCAGGACACAAGAAGGTCATCCATCAATTTTCTGAAGCATTTGTGTTTTGGAAGGCATTATATAATTCCCCATACACTGAAAATAGACCTGTGTAAAGTTTGTAATAGCTACATGCTGGAAACAGCCCAAATGCCCATCAACCGACGAATGGATAAAGACGACGTGGGGTTTTTTTATACAATGGAGCACTACTCTGCCATAAAGAAATATAAGCTTGAGATATTTCTAGGTGAATGGATGCATCTTGAGATCACACTCTTAAGTGAAGTAAATTGGACACACGTTTAAATTCCGCACTGTTTCACTGGTGTGAGAAACAAAGTGTAAATAAGGACTAAAACATATTATATTAGGAAAGGGAAGAAATTCTTCAAATGGCAAGGGGAACAAGGGAGGGGGAGGGGGAAAGGAACAGAGGGACAAGAGAAAAAAGAATAGAAGGGAAAAAATGGAAACGCAGCTTTTGTAAATAAGGAGGGAGGGGGGTTGAAGGGGAGGGGAATGGGGAATGGGAAAAAAAGCAGCAAGACCTATCATGTACAAATTCCTTAGGATGAATGTTATCACTATGCATATCTAAAATGTACCATTAAAATAAAAATTTAAAAAATGAAAATAGACCTGTATAATAAGACAGGTCTTATTTTCAAACTTATGTATTTCTGGAAGCCTCTGTTCCTATAAAAGAAAGCTAGGTGGACATGAAATAATAGAAAAGATATCCAAAGAAGGACAAGACTCAGAGTTCGAGTGTTTGCTTAGTATGCCCGAGACCCTGGGCTCAATCCCTAGCACAGAGAAAAAGGGGGGAAAGGCGGTGCCTTCAACACGGAAAAGGAACAGGCTGACTCTACACGGTTCCTGCCTCCTGAGGGGGTGCTCATCGAGGGTCTACATTACCACTGCCACACCCACCCAGGCACCACATGAGAACAAGCTCCTACCGGGGAAGGTGGGCACAGACTTTTAAAATGTGACTAAGACAGCACATCATTTTTATCTTTGATTTTAAAGATGTATCTACCCACTGCATATCACAATTAAAATTATTTATAGTAACTATTATTATGAATTCTCTACATTCACACTGAAAACAGATCTGGTTTAAATCTAACAGCCAGCAAGTTTTATCTCTCGCCTCCCCCTTGTCTTAGCAACAAGATTCCTAATGCATGCAAAACAATTTTTTACTTTGATAGTCGTGTATCAAATCTCCAGAAAAGTTTTAATGCTGGTTTACAGGTAACCTATTTTTCTTAAAGAGCTGCACTGCAGCAATAGCAGGACGTGAATCTTGCCAGAACACTTGAATCACAGGTCTTGGGGAAGAATGGAGGCAACAGAAATAACTTCTCAAGGAGGGGCTGGTATCTGCTAATAACCACACCGCCCCCAGGGAAAGACCCGACCATGAAGGGCCAGCAGAGGGACACAAATGATGGGCTGCTGCTGCAGGGGGACAGGAGAGCCCTGGGTGGTCCCAAAGGCCCAGTCGGGAGGGGAAGAGGCGCATGCTGTGGCTGGTAGGTGGTCTGCCCCCGGGGTGCATTCGTTGGAGGCTCGGGTCCCTGCTGAGGTGCCAGAGAGGTGGGCCTGGTGGAAGCCCGTTAGGTCTTGCTGAGGAGACAGTAAGGTGGTTTTGCTGGGACCTTGAGTTAGTTGAGGACAAGCTTGGCCAGCAGCTGCTGTGGCTTCCTGACTCGTGAGATGATTTTCCTTCTCACACAAGTTCCTGCCATGATGCCACCCACCATAGGGGCACTCGACACAGCTGGCCCCATGCCATTCAGTCTTTCAGCCTTTAAAACAGAGAATGGAGTAGACCTCTTTTCTTTCTAATGTTCCCAGCCTCAGGTATTTTATTATAGCAACAGAAAATGGATAAATGCAGTACATGTGAAAGGACAGAGTTTCCAAGAGGAGGAACATAGTGAATTATGGCAGGAAAGGATGAAAGAGCCTGTCCTGTATTTCTGGAAAGAGGAATAGAAGTTGAGGAGATGCCAGGTCAGCTGCATGAACTGTGCACTGCTCAGAACAGGCAGTGCCAGCTTCAACTGCCAAGGACTGGAGAGAAGAGGAGCTTCTCTGAGCCTCAGTTTCCTCATCTGCGTGAGAGTGATGACAATATGCGGCGAAGTCATACATGTGAGCATATACTGCATTCTCTAAACACACCAAGTATATGTAAATAGTAACCAGCAAGTGTTTCAGCTTCACGGTACTTCTTAAAGAAACCAAGAGGCTAGCATTTTTCCTTGTCATTTTTCTACCCAACAAGTTTGAAATCTAAGTGGGAAGCCTCAACATTTTTCTCACATTAAGACTCAACAAAGCTATTCTTACTTTAGATGAAAACATACTTGATTTGTCCCCTTTGGTCACTGAAAGACCCTGCGATTTTGCTCAAATGCTGAAGCTTTTGCCTACAAGTAGGTGATGGGAAGTGGACTGCATTTTCCAAAGATGACATGTGTCACCTCCTCCATCCTACACCTTCTCTACAGTGGCCCCTTCCATTTCCCATCAGAGGTGAAATCTTACTCTCCCCTTGAACGGGAGCAAACCCCGGTGACTTGTTTGCCCAACACAATGTTGAAGAAATGATTCCAATACTTCTGCCCAGGTTTCTTGGGAGTTCTTTCTCGGTAGCCAACCACCACGCAGAGAGAATCCCAGGTATGTGGAGCACCACGGCAGGTGCTTCCATAGACATACCCAGCTAAGCTGATAGCGCTTGAGGGGGCAGCCACGTGTGCGAGCCATCACTGAGGCCTGAGCCATCAACTCTTTAGATGGCTCCAACCCAGCCAACATCTTAGTACAATCCCATGACAGGCCTTCAGCAAGAACCACCCAGCTGAGCCCAAGTGGCCCAGAGAAACACGAAAATTCAGAGATCATCATAGCTATTTCCAGTTACCAAATTGTGGACTAGTTTGTTATGAAACAATGGAGAGGTACAACAGCCAAAAAGAATTTTGGATACTGGGTTCAACAGCCCACCTAGGAGAAGAGCTGTGAGTCAGAAGATGAGGGGTCCATGGTGACTTGGCCACGGGCTGGCCTCCTACGACAGCGTGCCAAAGCGCACCTTGCAGGACACCCGGCACACAGGCCCCTTTTCAGGCTCCTGTGGACGTGGGCTAACTGCCTTTCAGGCTCTTTGCATCTCTTCTTGGCAGTAATTTCCCATCTTCTGAGGGGAGTTGTGTACAATTTCAGAGGAATCTGTCTTGCTACATTTTTAGCACAATAGCAAAATATCTGATGCTGGGTGCTTTATAAAGGAAAGAGGTTTACTTAACCCAGAGTTTTAAAGGCTGAAAATCCAAGACTGGGGCGGATCCCACCCGGTTGGCCTCCACTGAGGGCCTCCTGGATGCATCTTAACACGGTAGATAAGCAAAAAGGGGAAAAGTCACATGTAGAAGAGAGAGGTCACATGGCCAAAGAGGAAATGAGACAGCAGGAGGAAAGCAGCTCACTCTTTGATAGCGACCCACCCCTGGGGGAACCGATCCCTTCCTGCAATATGTGCGTTGGCTCTTCACAGATCACCTCCTGTGGAGCCCCACCTCTGAAAGATCCACTGCCTCTCCACAGCATCACACTGGGGGCCACGCCGCCCGCACACACATCTCTGGGGGCCAAGTTACATCCAGACAATAGCAGACCACTGTGCCAGATGCAAGCAGCACACACACAAGCCCTGAAGACGATCACTGAGATGTCTTCCCAGATCCTGGCAGAGCTGAGCTGATCCTCAGTCTCCAATGTTACTTTTCCCGGGTCTGCAGCCCGGGAAACGGCCACAAAGCAAATGCCACGATACATACTGTAAACCCAGCCGCCTAATCTTCATTCTGACGGGTCCGAATGCTCAGGGCACAGCGATGGGGGCATCACCTTGGCCAAGCACATGTGAGGAGGCACGTGCTCTCCTCTTCTCCAGCAAAAACCTCTCCTTCATTCCTAACCCGCCAGCACCGTGGGACTCAACAGATCAGAAAGGCAGATCCTGCACAGAAACTTGCAAGGTCAGCAACAAGTGCTACGCAATTCCCGTGGAACACTTACAAGGTGTGGCAGTACCTGGAACTGCTATCCTTCTGCCCTCTGAGAAGCTATGAGTAAGAAGCAAACAAACTACATTTTAGGAAGAAAGCTAAGCTGGTAATTTTTTAAATGCTTGTTAAAAAAATAAAATCCTTCAAAACCTATTTTGAACTGCTACAAGGGCTCAGCAAAGTGGCCTGTGATTGGAGGAACAAGGGTTTCCTTGCCCACACGGACGGCTCAGGCTGCCATGGCGTGGACAGGCAGGAGCATGGATAAGCAGTGCCTGTCGCCCCAGGACCCACAGCAACACCAGGGTCAGGAGCGCGAAGCAGGAGAATGGGGAGCCAGGGCACACCGCTGGCACACCGGGCAAGGAGAGCAGCAGAGAGCCGGGTCTCCCTCCTGAGAACAAGATCTCATAGAAGACTAAGGAAGAGGGCCCAGCACCCCAGCAGGAGGTTGCAGGGTGGCGCCAGGGAAACACGCAGCACGGCAGGTGGGTTAAGGGGCTGCTTAGAATTAAGAAGCTCGCACGGCAGAGCAGTTGAGGACTCGGAAACAAGAGAAGATCACAATCACAGTAGTGGGTGCCTCTGTTCACGCCGCTTGTCCCCACGATGTTTCTTTGGAGACGAAGGGTCCAGATCCATCTGATGAGCAGTTCCCAGTAAGAGGGCTTTGCAGCCCCTATAAAAAAGATGCTACGTGGAGGGAGATTTCACAGCCAAGCAAATGTATGGAAAACTTGGTAAACAAAGTCACAACAGACTGCTTGTACACATGACTCAGCAGACCTGGCCATTTCTATAAGAGCACACTGCATTCAGCATTTCCCATTGTTTGGGTTTGGTATTAACTACAATATCACCTTTTTTGTTTGTTTATTTATTTGACCATGAAGCACTGTGAAGTCCAGTGTTCCTGGGAAGCTATGCGTTAGTCCTCTCTCCTCAGCTAAACGGTCAGCTTCTTGAAAGCTAGCACTAGACTCTTAAGGTTCCTCCCTTTTAAGGATCAAAACAGACCTCGTCTGAGGTTACCTCAAAGGCATAAGGCCAACGGCACGACGCTACAGGCCTGGGGGGCTGAATGTGTGTGCAGCTGAGGTGGGCGGTGCCGTGGAAGTCACAGGCACATGGAGACCTCCAAGGTTGGTCCAGAAGAGGAGGCCAGCTGCCTCCTCAGGTCCGGTGCCTCTTCTGCCTTTTTCTTGCTGCTCATCAAAGGGCAGCTTAGGGGCACATAAGGGTCTCCTCCCTGACACAAGCTCTTTGTTACATGAGACCAGCAGGGAACTACTTTTCCTCTTCTTCCAGACTGCCAGTTGGGTTGAGGTTTGGGGTGGCAACTGAGATTAGGCAGAGTGTGACCAGCCAATAGATGCTTAGAGGCTGAACACAATGAATACTGGCGAGCTGACTCGGGTGAACTCAGGTCCTTACTGCCACCTAAGACCGTGACAGCCACCCCTGAGGAAAAGTGTGGTGGCGAAGAGAAGCCAGGGTCCGAGGCCTTCTTGCAGAGGGGTCCTGAGCAGCCTGCATGCACACTACCTTGCAGGAACCAACAGCTGCACTGCCACCACGTTCAAGGCCAAGCTCCTCCGGTTTCTAGGACTTGCTGCCACTGTGAGCCCTACCTGGTTGAGACAGGGTCTGTGAGTCTACAACCCATGGGGATGACCAAGACATGTCAAAGCAACAGCCCTGCAAGTGTTAAAAGGACGGGGCATGCAGAGAGAGTGGGGCCTGGACCAGATGAAGACTACAGAGGAACTTCACTCACTTTGCTCAGCGCTATGCCTACGACCAAGTATGGGACACAATGTATGTGATATCTGTTTGTTTGTTTTGTCTTTAAAGCCAAAAGGGAAAGGAAGGAAGAAAAAAAAATGTCATTTGATACAATCTAAACAGGGTGTCCAGGGACAAGATAAATCAACGACACCACTCCAAATAAATATTTTCTCCAAATATAGTAAGCCCCACATTTGAAACATAATTGACTCTGAATCCAGTTTTATGGAGAATAAAATGGCCTTATTAATAACAGGGGGTATCTGCGGATTACTGTCATGCCAGTATCACTCGGTGACACATCGTGAACCGGAGGCCAGGGCTCACTGTACCGTGTTCCAACCACAAGCAGCTCTGGGTTGACCCAGCTGAGGCGGGGAGGGGCTGCCCCCATTCGACCTTCCTGGCTTCACTGTGCCACCCCTTCGAGCCCATCAGTTATCTGACTGTGCTGACCGTCAGGCAATCCCTTTTCAGTTATGAGGACAAAGTGAACTGCGCTGAAGGTTCTGCTTGTTCTCAACTCGGCAGGTTGCTCTCAGAGGAAAAAAGTTTAAAAGGGAACAGGAGATTCTAATAACTTCATAGAGAAAGAGAAGACACATGGCAGCTAAGCTGAAGTTCCTTATTCTGTGTTCAAAACAAGAAAAAGGAAGATTCATTAAAGCTGTTAAGATTCAAGAAAGGAAATGAACAGCCAGAGGGAAAGAGAAGGGAAAAGATGGCCGAGTCTGGTGGGCGGGGGCCACAGAGCACATCCTACATGGGCTGCACAGACACGGCAGAGCTCAGGAGCGGCGGGGTGGTCCCCCCCGTACGTGCTCTGCCTCTTCTGTGGCATAAGAGGGACCTGACAAAGGTACCTGACATTTTCACTGTCTCTCCTTACAACTTAGGTAGCGATACTATTTGCCTGTGTGTTTTTATGGGTGGATTTGGGACCTTCTGTCATCCTCTGTCACCAGAAGAATCAGCTCTACCCTACCTTGAGAAGTTGGGTCTGAACTGCTGAGGAGTTGGCGCTTACGTGACTTGGCAGAAATTCGAGTACACCAGAATTATGTTGTTTTTAGTGCATTCACGCGGCTGGTGCACTTCGGTGATGCTGTGAGTGGCGAAGCATCTTCGGGGTTTTCCTCCTCGACTGCTGCTGCAGTCACAGGCCCGGGTCTCCAAGAGGCAGTGAGCAGCTGTCTGGGAGGGCCCCAGAGGGGAGGAATCCTTTCCACACAGCGTTCCTGGCTGAGTCCCTTCCCGGGATAACTACAGATCTGTCACCTCGGCTCTGAATCGGGGGGACCTCACCTCACAGAGGAAGTCGAGAGAGAAGACACAACAGGCGGCGACCTAAGAGGGTCACTTCAGGCCAGGCCAGGCAAGGCTGGCAGGGAACTTGGCTGCTGGAGTTACCTGCAGTGAGAGCCACACAGATAAAACCGAAAGATGATAAGTTAACGAGAAACTAGAGCTCCTGGGAAGCCTGAGTATTCCCTCAGTGGGAGCAGAACTCTCCGGAAGACAGCCAGGAGGGTTGACCTCAACCCTGGGATCCGATCCCAGCACACATGAGCTTATCATGAGAGCAAGAAGGCGGCTGCAAATTCCACAGCCAGGAGACCAAATACATCAATGACACTGCATCTCCCAGGAAGTGAGAATTCCTACAGCATGCACTGTGGTAAGGTTTTGATCATCAATTAAGAAAATAAATTTAAAGAAAAATAATTCACATGTGTGAAGTTTGCAGGTGATGCCCCCCCTAAGCAAGGACCGCGAATCAAGGACCTTTCCTATGAGAGTAGAATCTCACTTCCAGGAGAAGTGGAGTGATCCTCTGTTAGAGCAGTGATAGCGAACTTTTTAAAGCTTCCAATAACAACAAACAGCCCGCTGCGACATGCATGCCATAGGTTCGCCACCACTGTGTTAAAGGGCTCAGAAGCTGTTTGATGGAAACAATTTTGGGGGCAGGCAAGGGAGCAACAGGGCATGGCAGAAAGAATGTAAGGAGTAAGAGGGGCGCTGACCCCTCATAAGGAGCACGCTGGGCTTGGGTGAGAAGCCCTCTTGAGGGGTGTGCTCCACCTCACCTGTAATATGGGGCTCAGGAGCTCTGCACCTCTGCCAGCACGGACAGCCGTGGACTCTGCAGAGCTGAGGGTCTGCACAATGTTGCCCCTGTGCTCCTCTGTAATCATGTGGAAATGACAGGCCTGTAAAGAATCCCCCACAGTTTCTAGGCAGCATAATAAGGCCCACTGGAAACAGCAGCTATAGCCCCAAAGCAATGGACAATCTAACAGGGAGACAGAACATGCTTAAATAAACACATAGGTGATGTGCCTGTGTTAGTCAGCTTTCTGTTACTGTGCCAAAGTACCTGAGATAAACAATTTAAAAGCAAGTTTACTTTGGCTCACAGTTTCAGAGGTTATAGTCCATGGTCACTTGGCACCAGTGTTTTCAGCCTGTGGCAGGGCAGAACATCATGGCAGAGAGTGCACGACAGTGCAAAGTTCCTCACCTCGTGGTGGTAGGAAGAAAAGAGAGAAAGAAAGGGACTGGGCTCCCAATACTCACTTCCAGGGCACACCCTCAACGACCTAACTTCCTTCCACTAGACTCCACCTCCTAAAAGTTCCACCACTTTCCAACAGTACCATCCCAGGGCCAACCCTTCAGTCTATGGCCCTTTGGGGGATGCTCAGATCCAAACTGTACCATTGCCTTAAGGCAGGCACAGCAGAAGTTAACATTACCACAGCCTCCTTGTTTAGAGTTTCCACTCCAGGATGCTGATTTGAGGGGTTGTGCATCAACTCTGGAGGTGAAACCGAAGGTGAAGGACTCCAGTGTCATGAAGCACCTTCACAGTGCAATGAATTGGAACTACGAGGTGCCGGCTAAGAAGCTCTGAGACTCTAATAAACACTATGTGGAACACGCTTTCTATTTAACAGACAGGTGAATGCACAGTGATAGAAAGCATTTTTCCAGCTATGTCATGATTATTGTATTTCTGAGAGTGCATCGTTAGTTACTACATTTCAAGCTGCAAACAAGTTAACACGAACAATACTTGATAAATTTGAATTCTAAGCCCCTTCATAACCATCTACAATATATGAGCTTTTAAAAACAATTGTTAAATCACACTGCCAATGTGCCAGAGAGTACCCAGAACCTGAGAGAAAATGCAGAATCAGGGGAAGAGTACTGGGACAGAAAGCAACAGTGCTAGAAGCAGACCCACTCTATCACATCGCATCTGTGTGAACACTGATCCTTCCTGCCTATGTGTTCACAAGGGAAGCAAAACAAAACAAGGTAAGGTGTAGCTCAGTGGTAAAGCACTTGCCTAGCAGGCACAAGGCCCTGGGCTCAATCCCTAGCGCTGCAAAACAAAACAAAACAAACATTAAAAAACTGAGATTAAAATGCTTAGCTTCTAGTGTTATTATAAGACTCTAAAGAAGTAAAAAGATGTTTTATATACTGCATGTCACCACACAAACAAAATGTTAATATTTGTAAATGTTTAAGTGATACCACAGCTGGGAATAAAACTACTGCATCTACGTCTGAAGATTCCTGACAAGTGTAGCTTAGTTTCTAATGGAGTATGGAAAAGGAAAGGATCATTTTCTATAGGATGTAGAAACAGCCAATTCAAGCCATCCAAAACTATAATCTAACACAAATATCTACACAGATGAAATTATTTCAATCTTCTGCAAAACATGATGGCTTATGACTCTGAAGGCAGAGGACGTGGTTTATGTCCTGGATTTGTCACTCACTAGCTGTGTGGTTTTGAGCGAATTCCTCAACCTCTCTGTAGTTCAGGTTGCTCATCAGCAAACAGAATGCAATAAACATATCTCTATGAAAGGGTTCTACAAATCTACAAATATTGAATAAATTAAACATGTAAAGCTCTTTCAAAGTGCCAGACATATAACATGGGCCATATGCTCAAAATTATAATTACAGTCACTGTAGTCACTTACAGTGACTACAAGTAGAGTCACTATATATTGTATGTAGTTGCTTAACTCTATCTGCATCTCTAAGGCCCAAGTTGTCCCATGAGAGAGAAGAAAAGAACATTCTATGGGAGTCCTTCCCCACCCTTTCCTGGAAATGCCATCTTGCCCAAGGGCTGTTCCATGGAGCTCCATGAAGGTTGCAGGGTTTAGACCATCTCCTGAAAGCTGCTTACTCAGCCTTCTGAAATAGTGAAAGGGAGGAAAGCATGAGAACAAAAATGGCTCACTTCCACATTTTAGGCCCTTGATTAATATTATGCTGACATTTCCTGGCCTCATAGACTTGGGATAGGATGGTTAGATTCTGTGGGCAACAGCACACTGGGACAATTATAGGTTATTGCTCCACTTTTTTGGCAAGCTGCAGAGAAAAGACTCTAATTCAGGCTGTCTAAGGCCGTTTCTAACTTGAGTCTATGCAAGTTCAAGGAAGCTTCACTTCTCATGTGACTTTGTGATTCTAATCATTCAAGACCAGTATTTATCATGTACAGGAAAAATATGATTAGCATTCTCCTGGGAAAGGTTCAGTGCTAGAAAATAAAGCATTCAAAGTAACATTTAAATAAACTAAGGAGGCAGAGAAGGCCTAAGTCCTGTTTGTCTCTCTTGGCTACCACCGAGGAAGGCAGGAGCACTCAGGAAAGCCATGCTTTCATACTATCCCCGTGCGCCAAGAATGGACCAGGCAACCTGTGTAGTCATGGGAACAGGTCACACCATTCAAATTGTGCTGTCAGTGAGGGAGGAGAGGACTTGGATATAAAATATAAAACAGAGAATCTCCTCCTGCATATCTTCTCCTCCTCATCTTGGTGAATGCTCAATAAATGGGTGGATGAACTGATTTATTCAGGCTCAGTCCTTGTAATTCCAAGTATCTCATGTTAATGTTTGATTTATTGCCCTAATCACAGTGTTAGATGTTTTTTCATTACTGGGTCCTTATGATGAGGAAATAGGTAAACAAACTGGGGAAGGTGATGTTTTAGGGCACTCAAACTAACTTTAAAAATTCTCGGGGTTGGGGATTTAGCTCAGCGGTTGGAGTGCTTGCCTTGCAAGCACAAGGCCCCAAGTTCGATCCCCAGCACCAAAAAAAAAAAAAAAAAAAAAAATTTTCACTGTCATGTTGCCATCTGTCAGGTTCATAAAAATTAATGTTAGTGGCTCTAGGTAAACAAAATAGAAGTGAACTTCGTACTAGTTCCAAAATTCCAACATCCCTTAAACATACACCGTTAAATGGAATAAAATCTCAGATATGAAAAGCTATGAAAACTTCGATCTGACTGTACTTAAATTGACTAGATACAGGTATTAAAACGTTTAAGTACTAGTGTCAATAACTTGCTTGAAGGCTTGTCCTATAGTACTATAACAGAGAAAGTGGATTATAGCTATGTAATCCTCATAATTAAGACACTCATATATATTTAAATTTCAAGCAATGAACATTGATACATTAAAACAATGGCTTACTTTCGGACAGAGCCGAACATCAGAAACATAATACAAGCCACAGATGCAAACCACATGTGCAATTTAAAATTCTCTACAACCACACTAATAAATCTAAGTTCAATGATATATTTTACTTACCCAAATATATTGAAGTATTATGATTTACACAGGCAGTCAACCATTTCAAAAAATTCTGAGACATTTTACCCTTTTCTTGAGGGTTCTAACCTCTGTGTACCCGTCATATTCTCAGTGCATCTCATTTGGACCAGCGACACTTTACATGCTCAGTGGCCACAAATGACCAGTGGCTGTTGCACCAAACAACATGGCTTCGGGCTAATTTTATAGCTACAAGATAAAACTGGGGTATGGCTTGAGTATTTATAGGAGGAAATGGAAGAGACACTTGAGAAGTCCCTGGGCGGTGAGCCATAGCTAATTCAGCGCATTAATCACTGGAAGATGAAAACTATGACTCCTCACCTTATTATGAGAACAAGTGTCTTAGTTATTTTCCTGTTGCTGAGGCGCAACACCCAACACCCACAGCTTGAGGCAAAGTTTACTCTGGCTCATATCTGCCCTCCATAACCTGCTGGCTCTGAGGCAGGAAGGGCTCCGCAGAAGGGTCTGACGGAGGAAAGCTGCTCACATTGTGGCGACCGGGAAGCAGAAAGAGGAGGGCGGTGCCACAGAGGGAGACACGCCCCTCTAGGACAGACTCCCTGTTACCCGCCTCTTCTGACCAGGCCCACCTCCTAACAAAACCACCCCAGTGATCCAGCCTCCTTCCAACAGCCCCAAACTCTGAACACGGAGGCCTTTTGGGAAACACCCTAAATCTAAATCATAACCAAAAGAGAGACCAAGATTCTCTCGGAAACCCAGACAATGCTGGAAAATTTTCTTAAAAACATGTCAATATATTTTCTCCTCTTCGTTTACATGAACTAAGATGGTTTTCTCATGTGCACTTTGCTGTTTTGAGTAGAGAAGCCGACTAGACAACCTACACTCTACAAGAAGCATTTGTGTACTTGAGGGCATTCAGCACATCTCAAGCAGCCTTCTCTAGCCAGGGAGAGTGAAGAGGCGCTGTGGCAGAAGCGGGGAAGGACTGTGGGAAACGTACTGTGTGGACGGCTGCCTGAAAATGGAGATTTGGGGGAAGCGCCTGGCGACTGCAGTGGAGCAGAGAAAAGTGGGTCACTGGAGATGAGGGGTCAAGGAAATAGCAGGCAGATGCTGCAAAATCCTCTCAAGGAGGTTAAAGTCACATACATGTGATGGCACTGGGGCAAGACGTGAGCCCAGATACTCACTGTTTGGAGAACTCTGCCTCATATTTCTCAAATATTCACCTCTTCGTCACTGTCAAGAGATCACAGAGCTAATGTCTATTATTTCCCCTTGCTTGTCAAAGCCTTAAAATCAACACGCCTAGGGTGCAGGACTCATTTGCTGTGAGCATTTATGCCTAGATTGCTTAATGCTCCTGCCTATTGGCAAGCTTACATATGTTGAAGAGCAAGTAAGGTGTCTACCTGAAGTCTCTGTAGCTACTATTTGCATTCATTCATTCATTCTATGGACAGTGTTAGGCCCAGTATGATGGGGAAGGGGTCTCTAAACTGTCACATGAAAGGGTAACATTATTCTTCCTTCTCCTGGCTGAGAATTACACCCTCTTAACAAACTTTCTCCCCTTCCTGCCCTTCCTTCCTTTCTTTGCTTCATTCTTTCTCCCTGTCACATAACAGAAAGACGAACATGCCACGCCACTGTAGAAGTGCCAATTATTCCCAGTGCTGATCTAGATGATAAGTTCCAAGATCCCAGAGGTCAACCTTCTGGATGGACACGACAGACCCTGGAGCTCTGCCTACTACGCAGGCGCACGTCTACACTTCCGCTACACCTCAGAGTCCTCCATGACAACGAGGCCCCATTAGAAGTGTGACCACGGTAAGGAGAAATATGCCACAGCCACAAAGAAACATGGCAGAAGCAACTGAAGTGCGAGCCCATTTCAAACCTGCCAGCCACCCCGACCATGTTTTAAGGGCTTGTCCACCAGAGAAGAACATCAGTAACTGTCACCAAGTCTCCACCACTGACTGGGCCACAACAGGGTAGGTGCTGCAGGTGCAGAGACGAACGATTACTGTTTCTCTACTGTTTGGTTTTTTCTGGACACACCTAACCTTTTACGTCATTTCACTTCCAACTCCATTTTGCTTTAAATCATTTGGTACAATCAGAAAAGCTGCCAAGATTCTAGCGACAACTTCAGTATTATTTTATGGACACTCATTCCAGATCTTACTAGTGACTCCAGCTCCTTAAAAGAGGAGTTAGAGGGGAGACCTGTACCTGGTACAAGGGTGCATTCCAGCACAGAATAAAATCTTTGTTGAAAACCTAAAGTCACTCACTTTAAATAGTATAGCTTTGAAAACCTTCTGAATTTAAAAAGAAAAAAGTTTCTTTTTTTCACAGAGTACTGAACTCTATATGTGAGGCCCTATTCATATTAAATTTCAGCTAAAATTTGTTATTACCTGAAGCCAAGAGTCTCAAATTAAACAATGTGAGAAGGAATAAATGTTTAAAACTACATATGACCTCAGGTGAAGGCACATTATCTACTCCAGGTGAAGGGCACGAGATGAATGTGGGCTTGTTCCCTAGCAGAAGGTTCACCAAGTTTCCAGGCCAGTTCAGTCAGGCGGGTTTGAAGGCTGACTGTTCTGTAGGCTGTCATGTGAGCGCGCTGCTTTTGCCCCACAACAGCGTAGCTCCCACAGGGCCAGCAGGGAACTGAAGCAGTTAAGGAAAACACACAAATTCTAATTTGCAACGCAACCTAGCCACAACTACACAGCAGCATGCTGGTTTAGGTCCCGCACAACCACAACCCTGAAGGCAGTTTTCTCTATTACCGGTGATGAAAACTATGTCATTTCAAATATAGTTTGATTTCTGGATGTTACTGTAAGTAAAATTAACTGAGATTTTTAAAAAGCTATAGCTTGGTTACATCATCCTGGTTTGTGCTTAGCCAACCTTTGTCTACGTATATTCCTAGAGATGAGTTTTATTTGCCTATTAAGATATTAATCAGGATTAGTGTCCCTGGAAGGTAACCCCAGCCAGGTACTACATTCCCAGCTCCTCCCCTCAGAAGGTAAAATGACAAAAGCACAGTAACTATGCAAGTAGAGCGACTCTGTATGTGTCCAAGGAATACAGCATATGTGCATCTCCAGAAGCTACGGATTCTTGGAAGCTAGACTGAAGAGCAGAAGGAAACAGCATCAGAGCTTTAGATGATGAATTTGAAAGTGGTTCAGGAGACAGAAAGTAAATGGAGAGAAGCAACTTGGATAAGTGATCCTGATCGTTATCTAACTGGGTCGGGTGTGTTCTTCCTGCCACCCGCAGCTGAGGAGTAGCGTTATGGGTCCCACGGAGGTCTGTGTAATAGACACTTACAGTAGAGTCCACACCAAGTTGTACAAAGGGCACACATGGAAATACTGATCACAGATTCATTTTAAGTGGCTTCACATATCCTCAGTATCCTCAGAAGTATCCTCAGTATTGCTTCTGCTTAAAACTTCAGAAAAATCTCTTTAGAAGTTTAACATCTCAATCTAATCCAGAAAATCTACATACGTCCTTCACCTGGGCAATCTAAGCAACGCTGAGATAGAGCACAGCGTCGAAACAGGGACCTCAGAGCAGGTGGTGAAGCGATGCAGAGCAGAGCAGACTCTGATCTTTGTAGTCACTCTAGCCATGCACACGACTTTGTATGCAGTAAGCGCTCAGCAACGCTGATGAACCACAGAGCTGGAAATGCCTCCAAAAATAAAGAAGATGAAGGATAAAATGAATTCACTACTGTAGAGTGGGCTATGGATACCATATTTTCGGAAGGCATATGGCCTAAAAAAGCAAAATTACACTTATGAGGACAAAATATTTGCAACTGCTTTAGCACTGGTCACCCCTCCCCCCACGTTAGCTTCCTGCTGCTATCTCTGCAAAGTCTGCTTACCAAATAAGGTAACTTAGTCACAGACTCAGGGATTATGAGAACAGCACTGGGGGCCGTTAGCCAACTGACCACATCCCCAAACGAGCTGGTCATAACCATAGACACTGTTATTTATTTATTTTAAAAATCAGGAACTAAAAAGAATTGTCTGGAGGGGACATACTGGGTAGTTGTAACTAAGGTCAAGGGGTTATCTGGCCAACAGTTAAAAAATGTCCCTGCCTGCCTCCTTCGCCACTTTATCTGCCACAACCACTGCTTTTGAACAGACGAGATGGAGGCCTCATAATGGGCACATTCTCTATGTTTTTCATAAAGTCCAGTTTTAATGAAAATAAAACTTCTTTCTATACTGAGCCACCGGGCTGGGCCTCCACATAATTGCACACACTGCACTGTACATTGTCACTGTGCTTTGGAAAATGAAGACCCCAAAGCAGCTACTTTCTAGTGGTAGTTTAAAAAGTACTACTTAATACAGCTGTATTACAATGGTGGATGGACAGATTGTTGGATGAACCAAGAGATGGGAAAGAATACATCTAAGACCCTTTGGATAAGAGTAAGACCACCAGTTCTTTCTACAGAATCATTTAGCTATTTCCCTACATCGACAAAGAGGGCCAGAAGAACAACCGTACACAGAAGCAGAATGTATAAATCTGTGGCCTTGACCCCAGTTCTCCCTTCCTATCCTGTCTTCCTAAGATTCCCCATCCCCTGAACACAGGTGGGGTTACACATCCAGGGATTCTGTATCCCAAGTTCAACCAACCGCAGGCAGAAAACACTTGGGAAAAACTGTATCAGTACTGACTGTATACAGACTTTTTTCTTATCATTAATCTCTAAACAGTACATTTAACAACTATTCACACAGCATCTATATTGAATGAGGTATGATAAGTACCAAGATGATTGAAAGTATACGGGAGGACATGCGCAGCGTCTATGCAAATACTAGGAAATTTTATATAAGGGCCATGAGCATCCACAGATGTTAGACTCTTACAGATGGAGGGACTGGCACCAAGTCTCCTTGGATACTGATGGATGATGTAATGCCAAGTTCTTGGGATCTTCTCACAACTGGGCCTCTATTATTCTCCATGGGCCACAGATGCCCTAAGCTAAGGCACCAGTTCACACTGGAAGGTAGATGTCGATACATTTCTAAAAGTAGTGCAACTAGGATATGAAAGTGCCAGAAGTAGCCTCATGAATTAAAACAGCGATAGACTCACTCCTTCATCACCACCCTTCCAACACAGAACTTTTTCTACAAGGGTCCCACACCTGAAGTTATTGACCTGCATGGCTTTGCCACTGTGACCAGCTGGGATGGCTGCGAGATGTCACACATAAGAGTGAAAATATTCTCTACCTAAATAAAGCACATTCAGTTTGAAAGGAAGTTTGTAATTACAAATTATCCAGTGCTTCAATCAAACATTCATTTGTCAAGGAAAGCCAAAAATGAATTCTTTCATTATTTCATTTGGGAGTCCTAAAAAAGACTTCCCTTCATGATGCACTGAAGATGTACATGTGTGTATGCACGTGTGTGTGTGTGTGTGTGTGTGTGAATGTATGTTGCTGGAGTCACATCATCACTCCAACAGATTACATACGCCTTAGTGATCGGGAATAATTTGACTGCCATGCTACATGTGCCTTTCCACACAATACCCCACAGCATTATCAAGCGCCTCCTCAGGGTACCATCCTAAATGCCAGTGTGCAGTATGCAGGTTAAAACATACAAAGACATTAAAGAAGAAGGCCAGACATAATAAAGATGAAGTTACAAGAGAGCAAAATTGAGAGTTCCCAGTGGCCTCAAATCCTAAAATAACTTTTTTCCAACCCCTATGTCTTGGAGAGTTCTTCCTATTTTATTCTCTAGGAGATTTATTGTTTCTGTTTTTATGTTTAGGTCTTTGATCCACTTCGATCTTAGCTTAGTATATGGTGAGAGACATGTATCTAGTTTTAGTTTTCGGCATGTGGTAAGCCAATTTTTCCAGCACCATTTATTAAAGAGGCTATCTTTCTTCCAGTGAGGGTGTTTGGCTCCTTTATCGAAGATGAGATATTTGAGTGTGTTTGGAGTTATTTCTGCATCTTCTAGCCTGTTCCATTGGTCCTCGGGTCTGTCTTCGTGCCAGTACCATGCTGTTTTTATCACAGAAGCTTTATAATATAATTTCAAGTTGGGGACTGTGATGCCCCCTGTCTTATTCCTGTTGCCCAGAATTGTTTTTGCTATTCTTGGTCTCTTCTGGTTCCAGATAAATTTCATGATTGCCTTTTCTAATTCTGTGAAGTATGTTATTGGAATTTTGATTGGAATTGCATTAA